>CAUYON010003071.1:0-34934 GCA_963573935.1 Arctocebus calabarensis | reverse complement strand
TGGTGATGTGCTCTGTACCTTTTATTTGTATCCTTGGGGTCGCAGGTCGCTCCAGCAGTGTTGATGTGTGTTCCTCGACCTTGTCTCTTGGCTCAGCTCCAAACCGTTGGCTTTCTTGCTAAATTTCTGTCCTTTAACTCTCCTTCTGGACAGGAGCGTCTGCAGAAAGCTGGCTGCAGACTGCCATCTTGGCTCCTCCCCCCACAGGTGGCTCTTTAAATTAAGATCAAAATTAGCTAAAATTAAAAAGTCAACTCCTAAGTTGTGTTGCCCACTTTTCAGGGGCTCAGTAGCCACGTGTGGCCAACGGCTACCATGTTGGACAGCCCAGAAGTCATTTCTGTCATCGCAGAAAGTTCCACTGTAGTCATGTGGCGTTTGGGCATCTATGGGACCGACATAAGGCCACTTACAAAGGTGGCAACTAACTAAGAGTGCGTTAACAGGAGGAGATGCAGGTTCCAACAAGTTGTACCTCTCCACCAGTAAATGCTCTTCTGATTCCTACTTACCCTGAGGCTGGTCTCAACTCCAATCCATTAGTTGTGAATGGGGTAAATGCTAGTGGTGGTGACAGGGACTTAGTTATTGGGACAGAATTCCAGGCAATTTAGAAGGTCTGAACTGTAGCTGCAGGTGTGTGAGTGCCTCATTTCTAGTTCCCCTCCTCCGTGGTATTCCCCTCACCTTCCGCCTGGAGAAACTCTCTTCTGAGATTGACTGGGGTGGGGGAGGCTGGGCACGTATCTTTCACACATCTCCGTTCCCACCACCTTCTGTGGCTTGGAGTCGGAATCAAGGTCCTTCTAAGCGGCAGATTCGTTTCCTCTCCCAATTACTGTTTCTCTCCCGCAGCCCTGGGCCACCCAGGCAGGGCATCTTCTCCCAGCCCCAGGGCGGGCCCAGTCCAAGAGGAATCACTTGCAGACAAGGAGCTGAGGAGGCCAGCTCCCATCTCCTCACCCAGCATTCGAGTAGGAAATGGCATGCGGCTCTTTGGGCCAGCAGGAAACAAGTGGAAGCTAGTTAAGGCTTCTGGGCAAGACGTTGGCTTTCTCGTAAGAGAAAGTGTCTCTTTCCATCCACCTCCTACCACAAGGATATAAGGCCTGGATTGGTCGCAGCCGTTTCTATGCTCAACATGTGACAGAGCTGAGACCTGGGACACGCTCAGAGAAAAGGCACAGGAGGACCTGGATGAGCCATGGCAGCACCCGGGCTCAGGGCTGATCCAGAAATAAGTCTATTTGTTATTTATCACTTCAGCAGTTAGCCTTGGGCTTCCTATGACTTGCAGTGCAAAGAATGCTGCAAGATAAGGAAGCTCAGGCTAGGACAGCCTTGGTAGCTTGTCCAGAGCCACCTACCGAGTAAAGGGAGCAGCCGGGATGTAAATAGAAGTGTGCCTCCACCCCCACCTGCTCCTGCGTTCTCATCTTGCTGTTTCGTCCTTCTGTGAACCTTGTCTTTGTATCAAAAGATCTGGAGGGAAAATGGTCAGGACAAAACCCAAGGAGTGACACCTGTGAGGCCACAGGAATAACATGTATTTGACCTTGGCTTTTCCATGAAAAAGCTCAGATAGCTTGAGTTTCGTAGGCACTTGCAAACCATGTGCAGACTTCAAAAATTCAGCCACATTTGATGGTCCTTTCTAATTCCTGCTTTTTCATAGGGTCCTTAGGAAACTCTTTTGGGCTTTTGACATTTTTTAGAGTGGATGGGAAACTTCTAGATGGACCCAAAAGGCTGAGATTGTGGCCTTTCACCAGGCGAATTAAATTAAGTACCTGGATTCCTTCCAGGGACTTAACGCACTGAGCTCCGAGTCAGCCAGGCCTCACCTTCACCCTGTGCTTCTATTTACTATATACCAGAGCGCACTGGAGAGCCAGCAGGTGACTCAACTCCCTTTGGCGTTGGGAAGCTGGTTGTTGTCTTAGAGACTTTTCAATCTTTCGGAATTCAGTCAACACCCGCCAGGAGGGCTGTGATTCCATCCTCTTTGTGTCTTTGTCACTCTTGTGTTGTCTCTCCTCTCTCTCACCCAACGGGGCCCTTGACCTTACCATTTAAGGAAGGTTGTCCTCCCCACAAATATCACATCAAACATATCAGGCACTGATCAACTGAGAGATTTCCTAGCAGAAAGGTCACAGCTGAAAGGCATCATCTTTCCCCGCTCCCCTTGGCAATATATTTGGATGATAGGCCTTGGGGGAGGTGGAAGGTGCCCACCAGGAAAAGCCCCCCTGGAGCGGCTGAGATTAGCATCGTTAGCACTACACTGGAGCACTGGCTTAAATAGAGCTGCCTTCTGCCTTTGAGAGCTTTTATCTTTGCCCAGGTGGAAGGAGCCATTTACTTGCAACACTTGCTTTATTTGCCATCCTGGACATATTTACTGATTATTGAAGAACCATGTGGCTTTGATTTTTCTCCGAATAAAAGACCAAGTCTTACCTACCCATGTCCTAAGTGGTGACAGCCACTGGGATAGTTCTGAACAGGATAAATTATACCTCCAGGTGGGAAGTAGGTGTGCCTTCAAGCTTTGGGCAACCCAAGCATTGGGTTTCCCCGTAACCACAGGTGAAAGATTAGCCAAGTGGGAGGTGTGCTTTCCCAGCCGCAGGCACCTTCAGGCTTGGGTGCCTTCCTAACACTTCTAGGCAATGCTACGGATTGTTGTGATTTTCATTTCTCTTAAGTGCCTGCCCTGTCTCCCAATAAAGCATCCACTATGCAAACACAGCCCAGGCAGCCTCAGGTGCTCCCACTAGAAAGCAACTCTGATGTGCATGGGGGATAGAATCTGAAAGAGGATTTGTGTCTCATCTAAAATGATAGATTCCAACAAAAAGTGCTGCTTTAAGTAATGAGAAATAACAAATAGACTATGGGGGCAGATTGTGAGTCTGGTTCTAAACTGTAATATTTATGCACCGTTTCCACACAAGGAAGCCTTATTGAATCTTCAGATGTTGAGGTTGGGATATGTCTCCCTCCCAGGAAGAATTAATGTGCAGAGACCATAACTCCTGGGAGAGACTTGGGCGGTGTCCCACCTGCTCCAGTGGGTGTTACAGGATCATTTGAGAACCATCTGGCTTTGGGGGTCTGTCCATCAGCCAGACGATTGCAGTAGCATTCACTGGAGATCAGACTTTGGAACAAGACGGTCTTGTTGGACTTTATCCAAGGAGATAGACTCACTTTGGGTCTAAAGTTTTTATGATCAGACCATGGCACAGTTTCATGACTAGGCTCTACAGATGGGGTCGCAGCCAGATGCCATGTGCACATGGTGTGCACACACGTATGTGCTTGTGTCTGCATACGTGTGCGTTTGTGGGAGGTGTGTATGTTTGCAGGTGCATTTGTGTTGTGTGTTGGAGGGTGTGCACTTGCAGGCGTGATTGTGCCTGTGTGAATGTGAAGAGAGAAGGTGCTCAGCCGGTGACACGTGGACACTCTGTGTGTGTCATATTGAGACCAGGGCCCCCTTTCTCAGCCTCCTTCTGGGAAGGAGCCTCAGAAGTGCCACCTTCCATTTTCTTTCACTTCCTCCTCACTGTTGCAGGAAGCGCGGGCCCAGTGGGGAGAAAGAATCTCCTGAACACCAAGCTATGGAGGAAGGGCTTGGTTTCAGCCAGTGGAGCCACAGCTGACTAGAGTCCAAACATGGCTGCACTCCCCACTGGCTCTGTCTTTCCCCTTTTATCTATCTCTTTGTCCACAGGGACCCTTCTCGCTGGTCAGTTTAAAATGAGCTGGAGAAGGCAGGCTTGGGCTTTTACGGAAGCGGAAGCAAGCGTTAGTTTCCAGGTTCCAGGAAGTTAAGTTTCTACAAATTCCTAAGAGCTGAGTCCTCACAGTAGGTATGTCCTTGAGGCTTCCATGAGAAGACTTTCCTTTTCCTGGGTGATTCTCTCTCATCAGAAAGTGCCAGCTCAGGTGTGTCTGCCCCCACCAGGGCCAGTCCCCACGCAGATTAACAGCTACAACCACAGGGTGACACGGACAGAGCTTTGTCCAGCCAAGGACAGAGTTCCTCCTGGGAATCTTTCCCCCACTTCTGGATTCCTGGCTTAGTTGGCCAAGTCTACCTGTGTCCATCTCAGGCCCTTCCTGCCCCTGTTTCCAGGAGAGTTCCTGTTCCCCTACTTCCACTCCGCGTCATCCCCGCAGGCAGATGGCCTTTAACCAACTGCTCCACCGGAGAGCAGCAGCGCCCCACTCCAGCCTCTGCCCCACTCTCTGAGCACCCCAACACCCCACTGGCCTCCTCTGTACCCCCCCAGTTGTCCCCTGCCTCCTTCCACAAGCCTCATTTCCTACAACTGAGTCCTCTGACATCCCCCCTCCTCTGGCCCAGCAGGAGGTGACCCCTAACAATGATCCAGTTAATTCCCCCTGCAGGTCCTGCAGGGGAGGACTCTCCTGGGCACACATAAGGACAGGGTGGGTGGCTTCTTGCTTATAATTTACACAGAGACAGGCCAGCTGTGTTTTGTTCTCCTCTGTGTCTCAAATATCTGGCACAGAAAAGGGGCCCTGGAGTCAGACTGCTGCTCAAATGTCCAGACACCCGGCTGAGGGGAGGCAGGAGGGAGCCGCGATCCCCAAGGACAGCATCTGGAGCTGACGGGGCATGCCCCCTGGAGCTGGATTCTGGCTTTTCCTTACTGTCCCTGGAACTTGCATCTGTGGAAAGCAGAAGCTGGAGTCCCCCAGGCTCTCGATGGCTGGTGTTTGCCTTCTCTCTCTGCGTCACTGGCCACTCCTGTCTGGAACACGCCGGTGGTGCTTTCATTTTTTTGTGACACTAGTAACAAAAATCCTGACCGTTAGTGCCCAGACTACACTGTCCTAGCCATCCTATGAGGCAGGTGGTGCCCACATCGCCATTTCCCTCCCATTGGATGGGGCCCTGAATGTTGAGAGACAGAAAAGCATATCTACCTGGTGCCTGTCCTCATAACTGAGCTATGGGGAACTCTGGGGACCACCCGCCCCCACTTTTCTCTATTCCCTGGCCACGTGGTCTCAGACAAGTTACTACTTAATAACAGTTGCATACCCATGAGGGGGGATCAGGGATGGTTTGTTTTCGAATGTCCCTGACACCCCCCACACACACACACACATTGGAGTTTGTGACTTTAACCCCAATTATCTATGAAGTGGGGATAATTTTAATATCTGCCTGATAAAATTGTAATGGGGATTAGTAGGTTAATAACCTGATGTTTTCAGAAGAGTACTCGGAGAGGGCCGTTGTCGCTGTTGGCATTATGGCCGCACATGTCCCAGCAGAGTTGCAGAGAAAGCCAACTTTCTAGAGCAGGGGTCCCACTGCCTTCTTTGAGCCAGCTAACCCTCAGGAGAAAGGCGATGAATAAATGCCTGATGTTCTTCCTGCTATAGCCAGGTTGTTCCCAGAGACATCCCTTCCCCCCACCCCCCATCCCCATCAGGACTGAGAGTGGAATCCTTCTTGTAGGGAAGAGTCCTACTGGCTTCGGGTGGGCGCCATTCGCCGGTTGTGGGGTGCAGTCTGTGGGGTGGTGGCCGAACACAGAGCCGGGGTGTGGAGGCGCTGGGCTCACCTGGCTGGGAGTTGTACCTGACAGAATCAGGAGGGGGGTGCCTTTGTTCCTCCGGTGGTGGGAACTTGGCCATCCTAGAGACAACTTCTGGGGGGATTCTCGTCCATTCTGGAACGAGGAAGGCAGGGAGAAGTGCTAGTCATGTGCTCCACTCGGCTCGGCAGCCCGTGCTGTCTGCTGATATTCAGCTGAAACCCACTAGCCAATGTCCAATGTCTTCCCTGTCAACTGAGATCACCTCTTATTTCCTTGTATCTGCAAAACGGTCCTTTGTATTTATGGAATCGAAGTCTTTGGAAGTAAGGAAGTGGTGACTCTGTTCCAGACTCACTGAACCCAAACCTCTGTGGGGGAGCCCAGCTCCCTCTCCCTGATTTATGAGAAGTATCCGACTCTTCTGCGTTTGGAGACACCTGGTCATTTCGTACCAGCCCTCGGGTCCTATCCAAAGGCAGACAAAAACTGGCATGACTAGTTTCTTGAGAACTGCCTGAGGAAGGTAATACCTGAATCCAGATGAAAATTGTCATCTGATCTTCACCAGCTGAATTCAACCTCCGTTCTGCAGGACCACAAGCCAATGTGGACGTCACCCCCAGGTGAGGGGTCTCTGAATGTCTAGGCGGAGACATGCCCAGGTCTCAGGGTAGAGCTAGATGGCCTGGCCGGGAGGCACGTGGGAAGCACTGATGGTCATCGGTCCTCACCCAGACCAGAGACAGGCTCCTGCGGGGCTGCTGAGTGTGTGGCCCTGGGTGAATGGAGACATACCCCGGCCCCCATCCCTCACTAAGAGCCTGGAAGTGGCCTCCCTGTCTTCCCCTGAGTCCTCCTGCATAAGTGAAAACATGTGGGCAAGACGTTTCCCTGCAGACTTGTTTCTGCTGGAGAGGAGGCACCCAGGCAGTCAGCAGGTGGCTCCTGCAAGGACCTCCGGCTCTGGAGCTGGACTCAGGACTCTCACCGGATGAGCTCATCTCACCGCGGCAAGGTTCCTGGTGTTCCCAGGGCTGCAGAACATTTGTTGCTGTTGTTTGCCATGTCTGTTCTTGACTTGCTGCAGAAAAGGCTGTAACAGTCTTTTGAAAAAACAGGCGGGGTGCTTTGAAGCAAAGCCCTGTATCAACAGAAAGAATACAAGCTCCAGTAGCTCTGCCTTGAGGCTAATCTGCCCCACCCTGCCCTGGCTCATTTATGTCATCAAGGCTGTTGCCTTCCCCAGAGAAGGGCCGAGTGAAGAGAACGCTGAGCCTAGTGCGGGCCCTGGAAGGCCTTCAGAAGAGCCCTGATCTGACTGCTGTGACTGTGTGACCTCGGCTAATGCACTCACCTTTTATTTCTTGGCCTTGTTTTGTCATCTGCGAAGTGTGAGGAAGCAGAGCCCCTTTGGCAGTGACTGAAGATCAACCAGACAGTGTGGCTCATGTTAGTTGAGTGTGGTTGGGTGTGGCTTCGTTCGGGGTTCCAAGTGTGCCAGCACATGTTGGCCCTTGGTCTTGCTCTGTGCAGGCTGGCCCTACTCCTGGGCCTGCCTGGCAGCTCTGGCTCATGACACATGACACATGACAATGCTTACGCCAGCACAGCAAGGCGTGCACCTCTAGCACATTGTGCCGGCCACATCCCGAGACTTGCTCTGCCTGGACCAGGTTAAGTCATGTGCCCACCCTGAACCAAACCCTGTAACTGGAACCCTGAGTGCCTGGAGAGGCCTCTCACACTCACCAAGTATTTATTGAGCACCTGTGATGTGCCAGGCACCACTCTGGGGACATTGCATTGACAAGACAGGCCAGACCCCCAGCTTATTGGAACTTACCTCCTAGTAGGAGACAGAAAACAAGTATGTCATACAAAACCATATTAAATTAGGAAATGAAAAGAGCTATTTAAAAAAGTAAAGTGGATGAAGAGGGCAGAGAGTGGTGTAGGGTATGGGGTGGAGTGCTGTTTAGATGAGGCAGCTGTCTCAGGAGGTGACATTTGGTGGAGACCTGAGGGCCGGGAAGACCTGGGCACAGAACCCCAGGCCGAGCTGGCAGATGTGAAGGCTCGGAAGCAGCTCAAGCCCAGCTTCCTAAGGAGGAGCCACGAGAGCCAGTGAGGGCAGAGGGGTGAGGAGCTGGGGGGAGCAGAGGGCTCGTGATTCCGTGCCCTGCAGGCCACCAGAAAGAGACAGAACTTACTCTGACTATGCTGGAGAGTCTTCAGCTTTTCCGAAAGGAAGAGACCCTACACGAGCTATCTTAGCAAAGGTCTCCTTGCTGCCATGTGGAAGGCAATAAGAGCAGGTGAGGGGTGTCTGGCCGGAGGTCATGGGCTCCATCCCTGGAACCAGAACCTGATTTCCCAAATAGAAATCAGGGGCTGCTGCCAGCTGTAGTGGGAGAGGTGCTGGTGGATAAAAAGAACTTTCCCCTACTTTCATCATTTGTAGCTTCATGCAGTTTTTCCTTGCGGTGCTATCTTTTCACCATCGTTAGCTTTTGGGTGTGGGGGGGGGGTGTTGGGGACTGTATCTCTAATTTCTTTTTCTTCATCCAAGGCCTAGAATCACTCCGAGGGATTTTAGAGATGACGTGGTCCAAAGACAACCTCTTTACCGGGGAGAATCCTTCAGCTTAGAAAGGTTCTGGAATTGTGTAAAGTCCCTTAGCTAAGTAGAGCTGAAACTGGGATACAGCACCCCTGACTCCTGGTTCTGGCTTTGACCATGGAACAAAGGCTAGATGTGGGATGCCAGCAAGGTCTGGCGGGGGTGACCTTGGGTCTAACCCTTCCACAGCCTCTATCAGCATCTCCTGAATAAACAGTGTCCCCAGTTGGGGGCCCCGCCCCCCCGATATGGTGCCCCTCTAGTCCTTCCATGCAGAAGCTCTGGAGCTGCCCCTCAGCACAGACGACAGCTGTTCTTCAGCAATGCCGATGAGACTTAAACGTCCAGGCCACAGGGGCAGGTTCACATAGGGGAAGCGCCAGGTAGTGCATTATTTTTGTTATTATTAATGTTTAGAGGCAACTTTATTTGAAGCACAGCCTTTCTATTCCTACTGGGAGAGCTGCCAGTGGACAGCTCCTGGCTGCTGTGTTGGAGGGACACGCTTCTGCCTCTGAGGCAGGCCTGCAGTTCTGCGGTCATGACTCAAGATGGATGGGCAGTTTCTCAGCAGGACCAGCCAGCATGGCACTGCCCAGAAGGGACTGCCCGAAACCCTCCTGCAGACACTCAGGGTGTCCCGGCCAGTCTGCTGCGGTTCTGGAGCCTCGGGTCAGCTTGCTTTTGTGCTTGGGCCCAGCCTGGTGCCTGACACTCAGGAGGAGTCAATACGGGCACTTTATGGACAGTGGGGCCAGAGTAGCTGTACCTCTGTGACACGCACACTTGCTGACAATGGCACTTGTCCTCTAGGCCACCTGCAGGGTGACAGGAGCACCCGGTGGCACCAGAGTGACACGGGTTGAGCACTCTGTAGTTCTCATCAAGAGCATTACAGTGGAACACTATCTCTATGTGTGTGGTTTTAGTTTTCTTCTAAGAACAATCATCTGGCTTGTCTCTGCTCGGTAGCTGCTGCGGTCAGGAGAAGCCATCACAGAGGCCGATGGGAGTGGTTAGCGGGTTTAATCACGAGAATGGCTGGGCTGTGCTCTCTGAGGAGGGCACGAGATGGCACCTTCTGTGGCTTTCTCTCCTTGCCCAGAGCTGAAGCTTGTTCTCTGTCAGTGTGAGCCAGCTGGCTGTGCGGGGCTGCAGTCTCTCAGAGTCTGTGCAGAGCTGAGGGCACGGCCAGAGAGGCATAAATATTCAGTAACAAGCTCCACGCGAGTGCAGGGGTCTTGACAGAAGCTCTTCAGAGGATGAAGAAGAGCAGTGTCTCTGGGTGAGGGAGAGAAGTAGAGGAGGCTGGGGGGTGGGGGGGCTGGCCTGGGATACACGTTGTGCCTTCCTGGGCTGTTTGGGGGCATTCTTTCTGGAGGGCCAGCTGAGGCCTGACAGCACAACAGGCGGCCATGGCTCAGGAGCAAGCACAGATGGGCGGGGAGGGGACAGGGACACAGGGAGGCTGCTGGGGTCCTGCCTGGCTGACTGCCTGGTTCCGGCTCCAGCCAGGAGTCCTGAGGCCCCTTACAGAAATGCCCACTCCCTGCCTCTGACCTTCAGCAGGGCCTTGGGGGCTGCCGCTGTGGGTCCACAGAGGCTGCAGACTTTGGGGGAACACTGCCCATGGCTGCTGGCAACAAGGAAAGCCCCCTTGCCAACAAGGAGGAACACGCGTGGGTAAGTCACTGAGCGTGCCCAGGAGGCTTTAGCTAATGCGTCCTCCACAGGCGGCCAGCTGGAAGGGGTCCAGTCCTGCCCTGGCCTTCCCCCAGCCATTCTGCTCCTCCAAGTCAGCTCAGCCAGCTGCCCACTCCCTGGCCCAGTCAGCGACCACCTGGCCCTCACCCCAGCACTGTGTGGCGCCTGTACAGCCACTGAGGGCATCCTCAAATGCTTCTTTTGTAGATGTTCCTAATGTTTTCATTTTTAAATTTTCCTCCCTTCTTGTCTAGGTGGAAAACACATCCAGGTGAAGGCTGGCTCCATCTTCTCCTTCTTCCCATCTGTCCCCTGCCCCAGGGGAGAGCTCTGTTTGAAGACACACACCTCCCGCTCCCAAGCCTCCCTTCCTTCTTTCTTCTCACACGCACGCTGCACACACCTGCAGGGGACAGATGTGTTTTTCTAACCATGCTGTACTCGGAGTTTTTCTTTACTCAAAATTTAGGCTCCCAGAATGTATGTGTATGTGTTGATGTACAGTATTGGCCAACTTTTGACTACCTTAAAAACAAAGGACCTGTAACATCTCTGCTGGCATCACTGTGAGCCCCACAGGTGCCATCGTGAGGACTCACCCTAAGAAGGGTTACATTCACTGCAGGCTTTGTTTGGAGAGCAAATATGAAATGTCCAGAGGTAGCAGGACCCCAGAGCCACAGTGCAGTCATTCCGGTCCTGCCTGGCAGCACAAAAGCAGCAGTTGCCTTTCTCTGGTAACCACTCACATCAGAGATACCCCCTTGGCCCTCCTGACCCCTGCAGATCAATTCAATTACAGGCATGGATGCCCACTGGGGGTGGGGAGCCAACTGGGAGCCTTGGATTTCAATAAAGTCTGAAAATCCAAAGACAGCCAACCTTCAATTATCCACAGTGAGGAAAGGGAGCGTGGATAATCCTGAACAGCAGATGATTAAAAAATCATTGCTTTTGGCTTTGGGGAGGTACCATATGCTATTTGCAACAGAGCAGCAAAATTTCCTCTCGAGCTGTGTTTTGCTCAGATTAACATTGCAATGAGCTTGCATTTCTCCTCATGCACCAGCCGCCAGCAGAGGGGGCCAGACAGTGGCGGACAAGGACGGCCTGAAGTACTGATGGAGCCGAAGGCTCTGGATCCCTTTTCTTTAACTTGAAAAGAGAGGAGAAGAAAGGAGAAGAAGAAAAGGAAGTAAACCAGCAAATTAAAAACTCCACATGTGGGGACCAGATACAAGAGGACAATTCTCCTGGTGCATTGCCTTCCTCTTACCAAGCTTTCGAGCAGGCATTTTCGGACTGTATTACAGGAATCATCTTTTCAGAAGCGTCTCTTCCAAATGCTTGATCTTCTCTGTCCATGGCAGGTAACCAGTTCCCGCCTGCTTCCTTGCCTTGGCTTATGCCGGGCCTCCTGCCTGAGATACCCTTAGTGCAGGACTCTCTCGGCTCGTGTGGAGGCGGGAAGAGGTGCTGTATCAGATTCCTGGTGTTCCTTTAATGCTCAGTACAGAGCTGGGTACGTGGCAACATGGCAGGTGCACCTGCCGGAAGACTGACAGGCTGAGTCCTGCAGGACGCTGTGGAGAGGCTAAGTCACTGGCTCTCAAGCTTAGGTGGTGTACCACTGTCCCGGGGGCCTTGGTGAAAGAGTTTCTTGGGATCGGCCCCCAGAGATGCTATTTCAGTAGGCTGGTGGAGCTCTGACTTGGACATTTTCAACAAGTGTGCATGCAGGTAATGCCTCACTGAGAAGTCAGTTGTAAACACACATGTCACCAACACTCACACAAGGAAGAACTTCCATCCTCGTGTTCCATTTGCGAAGGTAAAGCCAAGGCCGGGCATGGTGGCTCATGCCTGTAATCCTAGCACTCTGGGAGGCCGAGAAGGCTGGAGTGTTTGAGCTCACATGTTCATGACCAGCCTAAGCAACAGTGAGACCCCATTTCTACTAAACACAGAAAAAACCAGCAAGGCATTGTGGCAGATCCATATAGTCCCAGCTGTTTGGAAGACTGAGGCAAGAGGATCACTGGAGCCCAAGAGTTTGAGGTTGCTGCAAGCTATGGTGACGCCACAGCACTCTACCCAGGGTGAAAGAGTTGAGACTGGCTCAAAAAAAAAAAAAAAAAAATTAGTGAAGCCACAAGGTCAAAAACAGAGAACCTGAGAAACACGCTGGGGTTATTACTTTTATCTCTTATTCTTCCTAATGCCAATTTCAACATTTCATTATAAATAGAAGAAAACTGTAGAGAGTAGAGGCTAAAATAGTACAGAGGTTTGCAACAGAGTCTCCATATTTCTTAGACCCAGAGCTGAACACTTCCCTGTTGTTCAGTGTCTCTGACGTCGGGGTGCAGCTTGCAATCAGCCCTGGGTGCGTTACAATCAGCCCTGGGTGTGTTACAATCAGCTCCAGGTGCAGCATGGAATGTACGTGGCTACTTGGTCCTAGCTCCCTGTTCTGCTGTCACACTTCAATGAACTGCGTGCATTGCTGGTGGTACTCATGTTAAGTTCCTTTGCTATTTAAGTGATTTCAAAAATATTATATGACAGTTTGGCACTGAAATGAAAAAAATTACAGCCTACACGGAAGAGCTGAAAACATTGGAGGCCATAAATTTGATATTAGTGAAATAAACATTTGTTGGAGGAATAATCACATTTCCATATTTTCTTGCAAAGAAGAAACCCCTGGGATCGATTGCCTTATAGCTTTACTACTCACACTGTGGTACTGGGACCAACACTGTTGGCCTCACCTGGGAGCTTATGAGAACTGCAGAATCACAGACTCTGGCCCACCCCTATCTTATATCTGCTGTTTAACAAGATCCCCAGGTGATTTGTATGAACATGAATGCTGAGAAGCACAGCTTTATAAGACTTAAGAAGGGAAAGATATACAGATATAGATAAAGCTGAGTTATGTTTTGTTACCAAGATATGCACAAAAGGATCATCTATCACACACGAGGCAAAAAGGCTTGCAAAAAGAGATGTCAGCGGCTCCGAAGAAAATAAGTGCATCACCAATTTACCTGAAAGCCCAGAGGACATTTCTGTGAGGAAAAACCTGGGCATCAAAGACTGGAAGTGATTCGGAAGAGTGAGAACGTGAAGCAGTTTTGTGGGATGCCTTAACCAATTTATTTCACTTGTGTTTCCCTTTTTAGATGCATACAAGAGTGACACATGCTAACGATAGAGGCTTAATAAATCTAGAAGACCTTTATCGAAAGGAAAAAATTAGATGGGAAATAAAGTGTTGTGTCATAGTTTAATTAGGAACATTCCTTTTTCCTTAACAATATATAAAATGATTGTGTCTTACAATTAAAGGCATCTCAGAGTCAATGAAATATAAGTGCAAGTTTCTACACCCTACCACAATCGCCTTTTGGCTGTTCTCTGATTACTAACATCAAGATACTTTACATAAAATATGGGCCTTATTGATTCTAGTTTTAAAATTTTATTTTTTGGGGGCCACCTATTTATTAATGCCATTAACCTGCTAAGAAAAGAACAGGTTGTGCGCTCCAGCCACCTGGCGTTTAGAATTCGGAAGGTTAAATAAGAAAGGAGGACATAGCAGGCGAGAGGTGGAAATTAGGGAGACTTTGGTTCAGACCGACTTTTACAGTTACTTAGCCTCTTTTCCTATTTCAAACAATGGCAATCACATTTTGAAAAGCCTATTAACTGCTTTCATGATGTTACCTGAGAACCTGTAAAATAGGTATCTTTTTTGCAAATGAGAGATCAGAGAAATGAAAAACTCACTCAAAAAGAAAAGAACAGTCAGTGGTGAGACCAAAATTCAAAGGAGACATCGCCCCGACCCACTGAGTCAGCGCCCCTGCCACGTGCACTGGGGCCTACAGCCTGATTGGACAGCCAGGGCCACAGATTATTTGAAAATCACTCGTCAGTGTTCATGAACAATCCATACACTGTCTTCCATGGACTTGGAGGTCTTCAGCTAATACTGACCTTTGCTGAATAACATCTTAGGATGTGAGAGGCCCTTGCCTTTGAATACAGAACCAGCTGCCACCTGCTCTTGACTGTGATGGAGCCCGCAGGACCTCAGATTTTCTTGCCCTGTAAAATGTCCCATTTCTTGTAGTGTATTCTTGGTGCTTCTTCTTTTTTTTTTTTAGGTTGAGCTCAGCTCACTTCACCAGCTATCATTTAAGAGCACACTGTGGGACTTACTTATGCCCCACCCTGGTGGTGCCGGCTCCTTGCTAACCTTTGACCCTGCTTCATGGCCTGACCATGATAATCTTCTCCTAAGATCTTCACTCCTTTCTAATTAATTCAAAATGCTAGTTTAAAAGTTCTCCCTCTTACGTCTCATTAATTACATTAGTGATTTTCCGTCTTTGCCAACATTAGAATCACCTGGGGATCATTACCAAACGTCCCCAGGGCTTAGGCCACACCTCCTGCTAAGTAAACTAGAGCCTCTGGGATCCAGGGATGATGGTTTTTAAACTTTGCAGGCGATTTCCATACGAAACCAAGACCGTGAGGCAGTTATCACATTACTCCCCTCCTTTAGCTGTCTGTGAGCTCTACTATCATTATCCTTTCCAATTAAGTTCTTCACTTTAAAAGCTCTTCAATAATAATCTTCCCTCAACTACATAACCCCCTTTCAAAAGTAACTTTTTTTATTACAAAAGATAAAACACATTGATTATGCAACTTTTTGCAAATATAGCCAAACACAGAGAAGGAACTATAAATCATCAGTGGTCTCACCAGGAAGCAATAACTACTATGGATCTGCTCCTGTGGGCACCTCCTGCGTCTTTTCCTTGTCTCTATCTTGTGTACACATGCTTTTCTCATCTGAGCATCTCTTAAATTGAACTTTTCAACCTCTTTTCTTTTCCTCCTCTGTCCTGACCTCTATAACTTTAATAAGTCAATCTTTCTCGGGCCTTTCAACTTGACCTGCTGTGAATTCTGAAGCCTCCTTTTATCCCAATGGCTGATTCAGTTCAGAAGCATTAAACCTGCTCCTTCTGGAGTCCCTGTCTTTCCAAATGGCTCTACCATCTGGCTACCCAACTGCTCAAGTCAGATCTATCTGAGGTCATCCTAGATTACTTGGACACCTTACACCGCATTTTTTAACCAACTATCAAAGCAAATCCATTTTGCCTCTTAAATGTTTTTGAATCTGTACCCATCTCTCCATCCAGGCCACCACTCTCCAAGCCTCCATTGCCTTGGCCTCTAACCTGTGTCCTTATCCCCATCCTTCCTCCCCTAGACCGCTGCCCATATCATTTAGGTGATATTATAGTCATTCCCATTGCCTTTTAGGTAAGGTCCATAATCCTTACTAAGGCTTTCAAAGGCCACATGGTCCAGCACCTGTATAAACAAGGCCCCTCCTACCCTTCTCCCATGGCCCACCCATCTGGTCCACGGGCCCTCAGAAACTTCCTTCTCCATCCTGCCTAAAGCAAGCTTCTCATTCCTTTTTTTGGTGGCTGCCTACTCATCTTGCAGGTCTCTCTTCAGTGGTTCCTCACTTCCCTGGAGAAGTCCTCTTTAACTGCCCAAAGCTGAATTCGATGTCCCCTTTGTGCACCCCTAATAACATCTACCTCCCCTATCAAAGCACATGTCACACTGAATTGCAATGGCCTCTTTGCTTGGCCATGTTCCTTCCAGACAGGGACCCAGGGACCATGTCTATTTTGCTCCAACATAATGTCTCCAGCATTTAGCAACAAATAAGTAAAACACAAGTGAATAGCCAATGATGGAACACCCCCCCCCCCACATCATGTGGTCTTCCAGCAAAGGCGGGAACCTCTCTGTATTGTGCTCCCAGTTGCTCCACAGACCATTAGCAGAGGTGGGGTGGCGTCTCCCCACAGCAAAGGGGCCCCATGGTGAGGGGAGGCCTTCTTCCTGCCCTATAGTCCAGTCTCCCAAACCTTCTTTGCTTCACAGCCTTTCCCACTCTTTTTTTCTCTTTTTCCTGGCTTCTTTCTGCTTTGCAACCTTTAAGTCAAATCAGCCAAGTTGAATTTTGTATGAGCTTAGTTTTATTTTTCACAGTGGAAGCTCCTTATCTCTTCATTAATAATAGACATCATTGCAACCCAAAACTCTGTAGCTTTTCAAATAGAACCATGTTTATAAATATCTGGTGTTAGTCTGCTGTTGATACCAATATTTCCAACACTTTAGTACTGGCAAAAAAAGGAAAAGGAAAAGAAAAGAAAAGAAAAGATAAAAAAGAATTGGCAAAAGCAAAGATAAGGGGACATGGTTTCTAACCTCTCTCTCAAGGAGTATGCTTTCCTCTTCAAGATGCTGTGAATCTTTAGTGCTTCTGAATTAGCAGGGTGACACAATTTGGGGGTGCGTCAGGCTTTATAGAGTCTCAGGCATGTATAATTTAGGGGCCTTCTTTAAGAAGTGTATAAACTATCAAAGTACTACTTACAGTGTTTTTGCAAGTAGGGGCTCATGAAAATCAACTTTCATTAGATAAATGTGCTCTCTAACTTCTGTCATAATGTTTGTAATTGGAGAAACTGAGGCCTACCATAGTAGGTCTGAGTGGGAGTCAACTTAAGCTTAAGGATCGCTGGCTGACTTGTCCCTTCCCATTGCAGGGCCTGAATCATTATAGAGCTACATGGACTTTATTTATTTATTTTTTTGGCTGGGGCTGGGTTTGAATCCACCACCTCTAGCATACGGGGCCGGCACCCTACTCCTTTGAGCCACAGGTGCTGCCCTTACTTTAAAAGTTAGCTATGCATATAACAAAATAGCACCGGTAACCCACAAATACAGGTGAACCTCTATAAGTTGGCCCACGGGACTGTAACCAACTGGTCAACATGTGGAGGTGGTCAGCATAAGGAACTAGGCCTACTGTACTGATATGTACATGTGGTGCATCTCTGGTCTATGGAACATGGGTAGTTCAACTTGAGGTGGTCCTTATAGGGAGGTAGTTGACTATGGAGGTTCTATTCTATGTGAAATATTAGGGATCAAAAAAATTAGCTGAATCCTTAGTCCCAGATTTAATTCACATAGTCCAAGCCAGAAGGGTAAAAACACAGAGAGGTAAAAAAAATAATTTTTTTTTTTTGTAGAGACAGAGTCTCACTTTATGGCCTTGGGTTGAGTGCTGTGACATCATAGCTCACAGTAACCTCCAACTCCTGGGCTTAGGCGAGTCTCTTGCCTCAGCCTCCCAAGTAGCTGGGACTACAGGTGCCCGCCACAACGCCCGGCTACTTTTTTGTTGTTGCAGTTTGGCCAGACTGGGTTTGAACTCACCACCCTCAGTATATGGGGCTGGTGCCTTAACAACTGAACCACAAGCACCACCCCCCAAAGTCCATATTTTTAAACAAATTCAGCCTGTACATGGGCAATAAGCTGGCTTGGTGGAAGGCCCCTGGCCGGGACTTCGGAAGGTTGGTTCCATTCATACCAGGAAGCACCTTCAAAAATACACCTGCTTGTGCTGATGTTGAAATTGATTCATTTGGAGCTGGATACATTTCTAATCCACATTAATAGGAATCAAGGCAGATTCTGAACTCAGAGGAGTTGAGGATTTAGACAGTTACCAGACTTCCCTGGTCATAAGGAAAAGCCATGGAAAGCCCGATATCCCGGCAGGTGCAGACAGTGGCCTCTCGGAAGCTCTGCCCAACCTCGAGGCCCAATCCGACACCATCCCGAGGCATCCTGGATTCCCCTCTCTGCCTTACCTTTTCTGAAACAGCTTCGAAGACATCTCAATCGATCTGTGCCTGTTTTCGCCTTCTGTTTTGCCGCCTTACCCTCGCTCGTGGATCACATGAATCCCAGAGTCAGTTCTGCAGGTCCCCACTTGCCCAGGAGGGAGGCTGAGCTCCTCATTAATGAGTGTCCCCCTTGTCATGGAGGTTGTCATCCTGCAAGCAGGAATGATAACATGGGGTGGGGGATGTCTTCACACAGTTTAAAGCTGCAGTCTTGGCTGCGTGCCTTGGAGGGTATTCTTGTTCCAGTTTCCTAGCTTAGAAAACGGGGGTGTGGGGTGGGGGGTGGCTGGACTCCCTACTCTTGAGGGGCCTTTACAGCCCCACACTCTGCAGATGCTAGGTATTAATGAAAGTGAAAGACATTGGCGCACTCATCAGCCCCGCTGTTTTGCTGTGTTTCTGGTGCCATGGACAAGCAGGTATAGTCCCCATGAGGCATGTCACTGTGCCGGCAGGGCTCCTGTGTTAAAGGATGAACTCTGACACTGTCAAATTTCACTGAGAAGAGGAAGTGTGCTGCTGTGCTCCAATGCGAGCCCTGGGGGCAGCCTCCTCAGGCTGTTTACATGGGCCAGGAGGTAACAAGAGGGACTGCTGGCCCTGAGCCCTCAGGGAGCCGGGGGAGCTCAGATCTTGTCACACTGCTTCCTCTGAGGTGCTGGGGAGAGAAGCCAAAGCCAGTTGTGAGGATTCAGACTAAGACCTGGAGCTGTCAGGTCAGAGCAGGCAGGGTTAGTACTGAGGGTCGGAGGTTCAGTTGGTTCACGTTCCCTGAGGCCACTGGGCAGAGTGTTAGGACATTTTCACAGGGCACCAGCCCCTCACCTGTGATGGGAGGACAGAGCCTGGCACACGGTGGAGCTCAGTGAAGGGAAGATTCCCTCTTTTCTGAGTGGGTGTGAGGTGTGCCTAGAGCGCAGATCAGGGGAGTTGCTGCCAGGCCTTGGGCACCTGGGACTGCTCAGGAGAGGCCACAGTGGCTTCCGTGTGGTGCCCTGAGCTTTGTGACCTCCAAGGTCAAGGTTAGTCAGAAAGTTGTTGGGCCTGTTGTGTTTGCTCAAGCTCTTTAAAACAGCTTGTATGATCATAGGCCTGTCCCACAAATGGATTCGCAACTCTGAAAGGGGTTCTTGTCCTGGCAAAAGCTCTCCAGAGAACTGGGGCAGGGATGGGGTCACCACTGGCTTTTTCCAGTCTTGCTGCCAGCCACACAGTGGCAGCTGGCCCTGAGTGTGAGGCCAGGCCCGGGAGAGGCTCCGAGCGAGTTGAACAACACGGTTCTTGAAAGCCCATGGAGATTCAGGTTGGCTGTGGTGGTGGGGGCAAACTGGGAATTGTCCTGAGGCTTCCCTGGCCCCTGCTCTGCAGAGGGTTAACAGGGGCTGGCCAGGAAGGCAGGGCAGGGGCTAGCAGAGGGCTATTGTGGCACACTCCCAAGTTCTTCTGTGCAGTGACCCCTTCCCTACCCAGGCCAGCTCAGCGGCCACACATGCCAGCAGCTCCCCCTCCCGCCTTGGGCCGTCTTCATTGGGAGGGGCTGGCAGCTTTAATGTTAATTACCTGTGTGTTTTCAGGCCAGACACTGTGCAGCACGATGCTTATCTTTACATGAACCCTGAGAGGGAGATGCCAGCAGTGGAGCTAGGTGGTATCCAAAGTCACATGGCCAGTGAGTGCAGGCCCAGCATGGGATCCCGGGTCTGTCCAGCTTGACTTGGAGCCCTGCACTGTGACAGGATCCACAGGACTCAGGAGGTCACACCATAGACCTCTCTGAGCCGCAGCTGCCTCGTCTGTAAAGAGGGACGCCTGCACTGCCCTGCACTTGGGGAGCACCTGGTACCCTGTGCTGGATGCACAGTAAGAGCGGAACGTGGCTCTGTGCCCTTCAGACCTGAAGGCTTTCTCTGGGGCTCAAGCCAGGCACAGTGGAGTAGTCACTTCTTGTGTCCTCTTCTGCCCCAGAGCGCTTGACGCTGGATGTGCCTGGGTACCCACCATGAGCTATGAGGCTGGGCAGTGGCCTTGACACAACGGCTGTGTCCCAGCCCCCCCCAGCCCCTTCACATGCTGACCCTGCACTTACCGGCAGAGCACACTGACATCAGGAAGCTGCAGTCCTCTCCTGTCCCCTGTGCCCATTCTTCCCCTGAACCTGCTCTCCTTGTGGCCCAAATCCCAGGTTTGACCCCCTCATGTTCTCTCTTCACCAAGAGCCCTGGCAGCAGCATGATAGGTCCAAAGATACACCCCCCAAAGAGACTTAGCCCCAATCCTTGGAACCTGTGGATGTTACCTGGTATGACAAAAAAGGAGTTTGCAGGTATGACTAACTTAATAACCTGATGGGGAGATTATACCGTCAGGTGCGTCCTTACGGGACGGCAGAAGCTGGTTTCACACAGAGAGAAGGCGACGTGAAGATGGAGGCAGAGCCTGGAGTGGTGTGGCCACAAGTCAAGGATGCTGGCAGCCTCAGAGCTGGCAGGGCTGGGGGAGAATCTCCCTCCAGAACCCTGGAGAGAGTACGGCCCTGCCAACACCGGGACCCAGTGACACCGACGTTCAACTTCTAACCTCCAGAACTGCGAGGAAATACGTTTCCGAGGGTTTTTTTTTTAACCTGGTGTTAAAATATATACACTATAGAATTTTACTAGTTTAAGCATTTTAGAGTACAGTTTGGTGGCATTTAAATACATTTACATTATCGTGCAAACATCATCATCATCTACCTCCAGGCTTTTTAAAATCATCCCAATTTAACCTGTGTATTTGTTAAAGAATAATTTTATATTCTCCCCTTCCCCCAGACTCCTATGTGTGGCAATTTTTTGTTTTTCTTTTTTGAGACAGAGCCTCAATCTGTTGCCCTGGGTAGAGTGCTGTGGCATCACAGCTCGCAGCAACCTCCAACTCCTAGGCTCAAGCAATTCTCTTGCCTCAGTCTCCCAAGTAGCTGGGACTACAGATGCCTGCCACAACGCCCAATTATTTTTTGGGTGCAGCCATCATTGTTGTTTGGCCGGCCCAGGCTGGATTTGAACCCGCCAGCTCAGGTGTATGGGGCTGGCACCTAAGCCTGCTGAGCCACAGGCACCGAGTCCCCCCCCCCCAGACTCCTATAAAACATGAATCTACTTTCCGTCTCTGTGAATTTGATGACTCTACGTACCTCACATAAATGAAATGATTTGGTAAGTGTCCTTCTGTGTCTGGCTTACTACACCCAGCAAAATGTCATCAAGGTTCATCCGTTGCATGTGTCAGAATTCCCTCCCTTTTTTCAGCCTGTATAATTATCCATAATTATCCAGAAAAAGATGATTATCCATCCATAATTATCCATGGATCTATCCATGAATAGATCACATTTTGTTTATTTATTCTTCTGTTGATTGACATTTGGATTTCTTCTATCTTTTGGCCATTGTGAATAATGCTGCAAATCTGTGTTGCTTTAAGCCACCAAGTTTGTGGCAATTTGTTCCCTCCACCCTGGAACACTAATAGAAATGCTGATCTGGCCCTTGGCATCCCTGCGTTGCTCACCACAGGTCAAGCAGAAATTCCGTTTCTCAGCGTGTGTGATTCCTGGCATCACAATCACAGGGGGGAAGTGGGATGTTGTTAAAAACGCAGATTTCTAGATTCTACTGTCTGCTGTGTCAGGATAGGACCAGAGAATCTATATGTTTTAACATGTGCAGTGGAAGATGTTTATATACACTAACGTTCAAGAACTTGTAGTTTGAGAACTAGGGGGTTACTTCTCCCAAATAGAATGTGTTATTATGTGCGTCTTATAGACATACTGCCTTAACCTGAAGGATGACTTTCCTGGTGAGTGTGTCAGGCATGGGTGAGACAGGTCTCTCTAAGCTTTGAAATCATGTGGAAGACAGGTGAACAGATGATAGGAAGACCTGTTACTGTGAAAGTTGAGTGCAATTGTTTCTATTGGTCTGGGAAGAAGAGCTGCTCTTCTGGAGGCAGTACTATTCTTTTATTGGGAGGTGAAATGACAGGAGCCTCCCTCCCTCTACTGCTGAGAGGTGAAATCACTAGGCCTGAGTTGGATGTAAGGATTAAACAAAGGGAGGCTAAATTGCTCTTGGAAATCAAGAATTGTTGAAGTTTTGTTGGTGTCCAGGATGGGGAAGAGATGAGAAGTTAGAAGACCAGACCAGCAGGAGATGGCACAGCGGTCGAGGGGCAGCTCTGAGAAGGGTGTGGGGCTCAGTGATAAGGGACAAGGCCAGCGCACGCGGAGACAGGGCCAGAGAGGAAGCCCCTCCGGGAAACAGAGGCAGCAAAGCCAGGACAGTGATGTCTGCCTGGCTGGGAATTTATCCCCTGCCCTGTGTTGCAATTACCCTCTTTGGCCACAAAATCTTCAGTGAAATATGTAACACAAGAACCTTGGCAGACAAAAAGAAAAAGAGGTCTAGTGCCATAGCTGCATCTCAAGAAGGGGAGAGGAGCCCCTGCAGGAACTGGGGTGCAGTGTATGATCAGAAGAATGTGAGCCCCTGTGTCCAGAAATGCGCGAATACTTTTTTTTGAGGAGTAGAGAAGAGAAATTTATTACTTTGCTGGCAAAGGAGGAAAACAGCATACTATCACGTCAAAATCCAAATTCCTGCTTCTGAAAAGAAGCATAGAGCTTTTAAAGCTTCTCATTAATCTCATAATCTCAATTTGGGCTAAGACAATCTGTGACCTCTTCCCAGATTAATCCTATCTTCAACTAAGATGATCTTGTGAGCCTCATCCAGACAATTCCCTTGACCTATCCTCTGTGTCAAAAAGAACAAAAGACATTCTCCTGCCCCTCCGGATCACTGGCCTCTGGCAGAGATACAGGTTTCAATTCCCCCAAAGAGTTGGGAAGACAGGAAGTATTTTTCCCATTATTAGACCTCTCCCCCATAACATATTTTCATTATCCGTATTACCCTTCCATAACTATGGGAAAGGGGGTGACATAGTACCTACCTTGGGGTGTTAGGCAGGGTCTCTTATAAACTACTTCTTAGGGGAACTGGTGCCTGCTACTAAAGGGGCTACCCTTACCCAGAGGAGGGCAAGCAGCAGTACCTGATCCCACTCTAGGTGGGTTACTCGCTTACTGGGTTACTTCTGCTTTAAAGGAGGGTCTGTTATCTCATGGCTGGCCACAGGACATTGTGTAGCATATCCAAATGCAGATGGCAGGAAGCAAGGTTTCTGCAGTGGATACGGCCACAGGGTAGCCAAACACGGGGACACCTTGCTGAGGACTGCTGAGCTGTCTCTGCCCCACGGTGTCCGTCACCAGAGTGCCGTTCTCTATTTCCCAGGCCACTTTTCCTGGGATTTGGATGCCTGTCTTCCTGTTGTCCTCCAAGGCTTGTTTCTACTTCACGTGCAGGAACTTGGCAAAGGCTCTGCCCTGGGGCCAGCAGCTCCTGGTAGGAGCCCATGTTTGAACTTGAGATGCTGTCTCCATTCAGGTAGGACAAGTCTCTACGCAGCCTGAAAAGATGTTTACTAACACCAAGTGAAGTTGCCAACCGTCGAAAAGGTTGGGCTTGTCATGTTGGGCTCCCTGAGCAGCAGGTCACCCCTCTGCCTTTAGTTCCAAACACACAAACGGTTTGCTGCAAACAGGGTCCTCCCCATGTGGTTGCACCAAATCCATTAAGGAGTCACTCCCCTAATGCGAATGCAAGGATACTTTGGGGGATGCTGGATCTTTTGCAGTAGGTGGAATGGGGACTTTTTCCAAAACCAATATGGTATTGAGGAAAAGGATGATCCAGAAGGATCGAGAGTCTGCAGAGAGGATGATTACACGTAGGTGGAGACTTACTTAGCAATGTGGTGAGAGTGTCTCTGATAGAAGGTGCATGTGTGTGTAATTAAAAATAGAAGGTTCATCAAATTATTTATAAAGGCCAATAAAAGATGTTCTGGAGGTGAGACTAATAAAAAACACAAACTTCTCTTTTTGATATTTTTTCCACTTTCTCCTAAACCAAATGCTTAAGCATGTGAAATTTAAGTAATTGTTTTTAAGCCAAGTCAATTTTGGAACAGGGAGAGTTGGAGGTTTATAGACTCCCTTGCTCGTCAGTGGATTGCTGATTAATGATGCTGGAGTCTGTAATTATACTGCTGTCAGGAGGCTGAGTGTCCTCGATAAATCCAGGCTCATCTGCCTTCCCAAGACACCAGGAGAGGAGTGTCTTGATTTATGCCACAATTGGCACATCTTCTCTTTACTGTATCTTAGAGAACTCTTGACTACTTAATGGTTTGAGAGGTCAATTTTCATCTTGTATTGTGCAATCTAGAATTTAAGTGTCCTTGCCCCTGACTGGGCTTTTTTTTTATTGTGCTTTTCATTCATTTTTCTCTCCCTAACTAAACTCATTCTTGAAAAAGAACTGGGTATGGTAGATCACAAAAATGGAACCAGTTCCCCATCCTTCTCTGAATCTACACCCTTTAAAATGTGACCTTGTCCTCCCATTAAGAAATGGAATCTATTTTTCTATCCCTTAAGTCTGGGCTGGCTTTTTAACTTGCTTTGGCAAGTAGGACGTAGTAGATGTAACAAGTTTCAAAAGACCTCAAAAGGCCATTTGTTCTTTTATTCTCTTTAAGAACCCTTCCAGGCTTAGGTTCTAATGGACAAGCCTAGCCTTGGATGCTGGTTAATGGCAGACACATGGCCAAGCCTGCCGTCTCCCTCCTTCATCCTCAGAAGCAGAGCCTATAACCATTTGGAGCCGACTCCAGCTGAGACCAGAAGAACCATCCAGCAGAGCTTAGCTTAAATAGCCTAATTGCTGAATCACACACTAAATTAATTATTGTTTTCAGTCTGATCTGCTGTGCAGCATGATTGTGGCAATAGATCACTCATACCTTGGGTTCCTACTATATACTACTACCTTTCTAGAGTTTGGAGCCACAGAGAATCAGAGATAAAGAAATGGAAAAGGCATAGTTCTGGCCTTTGAGTTGTTCACAGTGTATTGAGGCAGGTAGGCTGACAAACTATAATTCCAATGGAAAGTGACAAGGAGAACAATTTTTATAGAGCCTCACATATGACGTACCATGCCTGGAAGACAGAAGAGAAGAGCAAATGGCCTTTGGAAACTTGTTACTTCCACTACGTTCTATTTGCCAAAGCAAGTTGAAAAGCCAGCCCAAATTTAAGAGATAGAAAAATAGACTAGGCGTTTAATCTACATTATCATTTCACTAAATCTCTGCTGTAAGCCTATGAAGCAGACAGTTATTGGTCAATATATAAAATTATATTGTGGCTTGGCAACAATATAATTCTTTTTATATACTGGTCAATATATAAAATTATTGACCAATTTTATAGATGCAGATACTGAGACCAATGGAAGTTGTCAGGTCCTGATTCCAACCAGCCCTGGTTTCTGCCAGCCTCCGATGCTGCTCTGTAACATGAACAAAGCTTTAAAGAATCGGAGGAAGGGGCAGCTGGGGTTCACGGGGTAGGTGGGAAAGCCTTCCTGGGGCCTGGCTAATGGGTAAGACTGGCAGCCTGAGGTCACAGACCTCCAAGTTAGCATAGGGGTGAGCTATTGTGATCATGAGCTGGAGGAGCTGGATAGATGAAGGGGACCCTGATGGGGACCCTGGAATTATCATTACCCCATTTGGGGTTGCAGGCTGAAGAAGACATAGGAAGCAGGGGTGCAGGGGGACAGAAGGAATTTTTGCTCTCTGTGGTACCAGAATTTCAGGTTCTTGGTCTCGGTGATTCGAAGAAGGAATCGACGGACCACAAGAGTAGTGGTAAGTCAGGATTTATTTACAGGAAAGAAGAATTACAAGTAGAGAAAAAACCAAACCTCCAGGCAAAGAGGACCCAGGAGGGGAACAAACTCTCCTGCTCCCTCACTGAGGTCCAGTCGAGGTCTGCCCTGGAGGGGAACAAGCTCTCCTGTTCCCTCTCTGAGGTCTAGCCAGCTCTGCCCCTGAGCAGTCAGGGGTTTATATAGTCCCAGGGAGTTGTTTTGCCAGAATTTCTTAGGGGGTGGGTGTTCATCAGTTACAGCCAGCTGTCTAAGGAAGACCCAGGCCCTGGAAACTGACATGGCATTGACCAGTCAGGTGTGCAGGAGGAGGAGACAGCAAGGCGCCAGTGTCTTCCACACAGGCTTCCCGCCCCTCCAGCAAGCTGGCTCCTCCAACCCCACAGCATCAGCACCGCCAGCGCCAAGGCAGCAGTTGCAGGGCCGCTTTGTCCTGCATCATCTGTAATAAGAAGCATGTCTCTGCTGCAAAATAGTCAACACTAAAAATGGAAATTTCTGCATGGAATGGATTTTTTTTTTTTTTTTGCAGTATTTGCCCAGGGCTGGGTTTGAACCTGCCACCTCTGGTACATGTGTCTGGCACCCTACTCCTTGAGCCACAAGTGCCACCCTGGAATGGATTTTTAAAAAACTCATAATTTTTTCTTTTCTTTCTTTCTTTCTTTTTTTTTTTAGACAGAGTCTCACTTTGTCGCCCTAGGTAGAGTGCTGTGACATAGCTGACAACAACTTCAAACTCTTGGGGTCAAGCAATTCTCTTGCCTCAGCCTTTTGAGTAGCTGGAACTACAGGTGGCCTGCCACAATGCCCGACTATTTTTGGAGACAAGGTCTCTCTCTGGCTCAAGCTGGTCTTGAACATGTGAGCTCAGGCAATCCACTGGCCGCAGCCTTCCAGAGTGCTAGGATTATAAGCCGTGAGCCACTGCACCCGGTCCCCAAAACTCATCATTATTAATAGAAAATCTAGGCTTTTCTTTTGTTGCTTTTTCTGCAATCCTTTGTTAAGATGGTTGTTTCTCTCTCTCTCTCTCTTTTTTTTTTTTTTGAGACAGAGTTCTACTCTTTTGCCCTCAGTAGAGTGCTGTGGCATCACAGCTCACAGCAACCTTGGGCTGAAGCGATTCTCCAGCCTCAGCCTCCTGAGTAGCTGGGACTACAGGAGCCCATCACAATGTCTAGCTATTTTTTGTTGCAGTTGCCACTGCTATTTTAGCTGGCCAGGGCCGGGTTCAAACCCACCACCCTCAGTATATGGGGCCAATACCCTACCCACTGAGCCACAGGTGCCACCCAAGATACTTGTTCTTAAATGGATTGTCCAGCTTTCTTCTGAGGACTCACCTAGCTGAAAGGACTACTCACCTTTGTGTTGAGGTGTGTGATCTGTCAGTCCTGGGTGGCTCTTTATCTGCTTTCTACTCTCACCAGCCTCTCTGTAAGATGTCCACACAGGAGGGCAGGCAACAGACAAATAGTGATTCTTAACTTTTACAGGGGCTGATTTGAAACTGCGAGCTCCTTGAAGGTAGCAGCCAGGGCTGTTACATTTATTGTTCCCTTCCTGTAAGTGGAGGTGAGATGCAATAAAAACAGCTAACATATGTGGAACACGCTGTCCAGGCATTGTCACGTTTCTTTGTGTTAATACATAGAAACACAGACACTATCCTTGTCCTAGTTTTGCAGATGAGGAAAGAGACAGGAGGGGCAGCTATTTTTCAGGCCTCCCAGCTGGGAAGGAGCAGAGCAGAACAGGCTATTTGGTTCTGGAGCCCATGATCTTAAACTCTCTGCTCTAATTGTCTAGAAATGAAACCCAGGGAGTGGGGTTGGGGAGAAATGACCCAGGGGGTGTGAGGGCTGGGGAGCTGGGTGGGCTTTTTCACTTTTTACTTGATATTCTTCTGTAATTGGTGGAGGTTACTACGCAGTAAAAATGGAAATCGGGGGTGGTGGAGGAAAAAACTTTAAAATATTTGTTAAACATTGTAGGAAATCAGAGCTGAAAGTGGCCTTGGAGCAGCAGATCTAGCCCAGAGAGGAAGTCATCTTGAAGGTGAAGCAATTGCTCCAGGTCACGTGGTGTTGACAGCCTAGAGAGAAGCTGCCTCTCCTGGTTCCTTCCTCTCGGCTCCACCCGGAGGACAGTGTCTGTGCCAGGGCTGCTGCAGGCAGTGGCGCGGTCCCCGGCTGCGTTGCTGTGCCCCTTCGCCTGGCTTTTCACATGACTCCTTCCCTCTCACTGTGTCTCCCAGGACCGCCTCAAGTGCTGGGGACTCTCAGGCTGGCTCTGGACTGACCGCAGCGACTTTTGGGGGGTTCCTCTTGGGCCTTCTGTTTGGGGCATGCTTTTCTGTGGCCTTGTGTCCACATCTGATTTCTAAAACCTATCTGGTCAAGCTGGAGAAACTAATTCAAGCTGAAGAATGAAAAACAAACATGCTGTCCCCTCTTACAGGTGACAGCTAGATGTTAACAGCACCACCAACACCTTAAAGCAAAGGACTCCTACAGCATTGCAGTGGCCAGGCCTGGCTAGAAGGGGATAATACTTTAGAACCGAATGCCTCGGCCAATGTATTGTGGGGCCACCGTAAATTCCATGTTTTGGCAAGGCTAGTCAGACCAGGGATGCCAATCATAAAGTCCCTTGTTTGCCTTATCATCTCTTCCTTTTCCAAAGAATTGCTGTCCTGTCTGACCATTTGTTGCGAAAAGGGAGGCTGTGATATAATCATGGAGGCAGATAAGTGGAATCCTTCAGATGGGAGCTCTTTTCTGGGACAAATGTTTTGTTCTCACAACCTCACCCCGTGTCTCATGTGTTGTGGTGACCTTGCCCTCTTGCTGAACCTTCCTCAAAGTAAGAGTGGTCATTTCCTCCTCCTGATTCCCTGAAGGCGACATGGCAGACAAGTTACTATTGTGCGGCTGCTTGGAGGTTACGTTTACGGGGGTCATTTTTTCTCAGTAAATCTGCTTTCTGAAGTCGGCACACTTCCTCTCTTGAGTTGCACAGTGAGTTCTGATGGCCGAAGAGGAAATGAGGGTCAAGGAGCAATTTTGATCCTCATCCTGTATTTAGGATTCTAGCTTCCTCTCATTTCGCTGGAGGCTTTGTTCTGGAAAATAGCACTTGTTTTCCGTGAAACAAAGGCTTCTGGAAAGCAGGAAGGGCATCCTGGCAGATTCCTGTAGGGGTGGGGAGCAGGGAGCAAAGTCTGGAAGTCCCTTGGGGTTTTTTCTGCCAGGGAGGCCCAGGGAGGGTTCAGGCGGGATCCATGAGGTCGGAGTGCACCTGCTTTTGGTGGGATGGGCCCCAATCTGGAGTGGCAGGGACTTGGTAATCGTGAAAGCATTTGTAGTCCAAGGGCTGCCATTTCAGATCTGACTCTCCTAGGAATATACTTATATTACTTTGGGTTTCTGTTTGTCACCTGAGAAATGGGGATAGTAGTACTTTTCCCTCTCACCTTGTAGAGGTGGGTACAGATTTTAAAAAAGAAGGTAAAGGTACAGATGTTACTAGAGATGGGACATTGCAAAGAATTACTCTGCTCCCCCAGCCAGTCTGCTGTACATATTCTATCAAGACAAAATGTCCTCACAGTTCAATGCCAGTCTCCTCCCGTGGGTCCTAAGAGAACTCCCTGGATTATGAGCATCAACATTTCTAAAGTGGACATTGTTGCAGGGCTTTATTAGATATGCTGGGAAAGCACCTTTCATGCTTGCTTTGATTTGAGACACTGGATTTAAAAATTAAGCACATTCTTTTCTGCAGGTCTTTTCAGATAATTTAATATGCTAATTTTATTGAGAGTTCCAGAAAGGAGGGGGGACATGAAATGCAGCCTTCCCAAGTGTTTTTGATCATAGAAGAGTATTTCTCTTATGGTACAACTATTAATGTGTCTCAGAACAGAGCAATAAATGCTGATGTTCATTCTTGTGCCTTTGGCTATACAAAATATCTATAGTCTTTATTGATTTTGAATAAACAAGATTATGTTCTTCTTGATATCAGCCTCATTAAACAAAATTCCACTAATAAAAACCATTTTCTCAGACTACTACTTCTGGGAGGATGAAGCAGACTTTCCCTATTCCTCTTGCTCAATACAACATAAAACCATGTCATTAACTATAAAGCAAATGAAAGGTAGGGAGAAAACAGGCTGGTTAGGGACCTTGGGACCTGAGGAATGACAGTGGTAAGATTGCTGGGTTTTCTTTTTGCTTTATATATCTCAGGCTTGCAGCTGAAGAAGCCAGCCACCCAGGAACAGCAACAAGCACAGATGAAAAAGCCCCACAAACCACATACTATCTCTGGCCAAAGAACCAGAGAAAGGGTAACTAGTGAGACAGAAACCTTTTAGACAATAATAGCTCTATTCCAGCCAGACACCACAGATAAAACTGTGGCCCAACTTTAACACTCACTAGCAAAGGCCAAAACAGGTAGCCTTTGGGTGTCACACTGAGGCATGACTTGCCCCATCAGAGGGGCAACAGAGAAGGGCAAGTCGGAAGCAAATTTTCACGCCCACTGGCTGGTACTTATGAACCCCTCTCCACCACAGTTTCAGTGCAAACCACACAGGGAACTTGAACTTCTGCCCTTGCCTAAGAGTAACAATGTCTCCCCTTCTCCCTGGCTGGAGTGGTGTAAGAGGAGACCTAGTGGAGAGTCAGGACTTTCACCGTGTCCACAGTGGTGTCAGTGGAGACCATGTTAGGAGCCACGACTCCCACCAGTAACAAAAAGGCACATTCCCCTCCCCCTGTGTCAGTGGAAGCCGGGGGTTGGGGGAGCTGGAATTCTTCTTCCATGTGGCAATACTGGGGCAGCTCAACCCTCTAATGTACACTGGAGCATGACAGGGAAAGCCAACTAATATAATATATAAGTGTCTAGGTTTCATATGGAAATCACTCATCATGCCACAAACCAAGACGATCTCAAACTGAATGAAAAAAGACAATTGATAAATACAATACTGAAATGACAGAGGTTACAGAAGTGTCTGAGGATGGTTTTAATGCAGCCATGATAAAAATGCTTTAATAAGCAATTATGAACACACTAAAAGCAAACAGAAAACTAGAAAGCTTCAGTAAACAAATACAAAATCTCAACAGTGAAATTGACAATATAGAGAAGAACTGAATGGAATTTTAGAACTGAAAAATACAATGCACAACATTTAAAACCTTAATGGATGGGGCGCAACAAAAGAGTGAAGGAGACAAAGGAAATGATTAGTGAGCTAGAAGACAGAAAAATAGAAATTATTCAGTCTGAACAACATAGAGAAAATAGACTGGGGGGAAGATTCAAACAGAGAGAGCTTCAGGTGCCCGTGGGACTATAACAAAAGATACAACATTTGTATCATTGGAGTCCCAGAAGGAGAGGAAGAAGAGGGAAGGAATTTAACAAGAGATATGAAACCACAGATTCCTGAAGCCAAGCAAATACTAAATAGGATAAACTCAAAGAAATCCACACCAAGACACATCATAATTTAATTTCTGAAAGCTAAATATAAATAGAAAATCTTGAAAGCAGCTAGAGACAAATTAAATCTTACTCAAAGGGAAAAACTAATATAAAAGATCGCGAATTTTTCATCAGAAAACACAGAGGACAGGATGAATTAGCATAAAGATTTTGAAGACGGAAAGAAAAGAATAGTCAGAATTCTTTAGCTAGCTAAAACAGGGAAAATTAAGAAGTTCTCAGGTTAAGAAAAACTAACAGAATTGATTGTAGGCTGACCCATACTAAAAAAAGGGGGAGAGAGTGCTAAAGGAGTTCTCAATATAGAAAGGAAAGTGAAAAAAGAAAGTACTTTGGAATATTGGAAAGAAAGAAAAAACATGAAAAGCAAAAATAAGACTAATTACAGTAGGCTACAGGTAAAATGACAACACTGGTAACCTATGATAAATTATGTATATATAATGTAATACTTAGAAAAACAACTAAAAAACAGATATGAACTCAAAAACAATAAATCCAAGTGGAATTCTACAAAATATTTGAGCAACCCACTAAAAGGTAAGAAAAATAAAAATAAAATTAAAAACAAAAAAAATAAACAGAAAACAAAAATAAAATGGCAAACTGAAGCACTAACATACTAATATTTACTTTAATTATAAATGGTTTAAAAATATCAATTAAAAGACCAAGATCGTCTGAGCAGATGAAAAAACATGATTTTACTATATGCTCTGTATACAAAACTCACTGCAAATACAATGATAAAAGGCAGGTTAAAAGTAAAAGAAGAAAACCACTCCACACTCATTGGAATGGCTATTAGTAAAGACACACACACACCTGCCTCTCCACAGAAAAAAATAACAAATATTGCAAGATTGTGGAGAAATTGGAGGCCTTGTGTATTGCTGGCAGTAGTGTAAAATGATGCAGCCACTATTGAAAACAGTATGATAGTTAAAAATATCAAATATAAAATTATTATGTGATCTAATAATTCTACTTCTGTGTATATACTCAAAAGAAATGAAAGTGAGGGTTAAAAAGATATTTGTCCACCCATATTCATAGAAGCATTATTCATAATAGCCAAATGGCAGAAGCAACTCACATTTCTATCAATGAATGAATGGATAAACAAAATGCTATAGTACATACAGTGGAATAGTGTTCAGCCTTAAAAAGAAAAAAACCTGGGGCAGCGCCTCTGGTCAAAGGAGTGGGGCACTAGCCCCATATGGCACAGGTGGCAGGTTCAAACCCAGCACTTGCCAAAAACTGCAAAAAAAAACCCCCAAAACAAAAAAAACCTGACACATGTTACAGCATGGATGAATTGTGAAGACACTGTGCTAAGTGAAATAAGTCAATTATAGAAGAACAGATACTGTATGATTTCACTTAGATGAGGTATGTACAGTAGTCAAATTCATAGAGATAGAAGGTAGAATGATGATTTCTAGGGGCTGGAGTGAGAGTGAAATGGGGAATTATTGTTTAATAACTACAGCGTTTCAGTTTTGGAAGATGAAAAAGTTCTGGAAACGGATGATGGTGATATTGTATGACAATGTGAATGTACTTAATGCCACTGAACTTTATCCTTAAAAATGGTTACAGTATTTTTAAAAAAGTAAGTAGGTAGAGTGGTGCCTGAGGCTCAAAGCGCCAGCCCCATATGCTGGAGGTGGTGGGTTGAAATCCAGCCCCGGCCAAAAACTGCAAAAAAAAAAAAAAGAAAGAAAAAAGTAAGTAGGTAGGAAAGGTTGTATTATGCAAACATTAATCAAAGGAAAACAGGAGTGGCTATATTAGTATTAAATAAAGTAGATGTCAGAGCAAAAAAATTACAAGAGGCAGAGAGGGACATTATATATGTGTCATGATGTGTCTAAAAGAGTTAATGGCCAAGAAAACATGGCAATTCTAACTTATATGCACCAAATAACAAAACTGCAAAATATATAAGGCAAAAACTGATAGAATATATAGGAGAAATAGAAAGTTCATAAATACATTGGGGATATTAATACCTCTTTCTCAACAATTGATATGAATAACTAAACAGAAAATCAGCAAAGATAAAAAACCCCCCAGCAATATCAACTAACAGTATCTAATCAACATTCATAGGAAACTCTACTAAAAAAAAAAAAAGAAAAAGAATACTCAGCAACAGCAGACTATACATTGTTTTCAAGTGCCCACAATCCCTAGCAAACACTGATCTTTTTACTGTCTGTGTAATTTAACCTTTTTCTATATAGTTGGAATCCTAACAAGAGGCACATTTTAGAGACTGGCTTCTTTCACCAAGCTACACATTTAAGTTCCCTCCATGTTTTTTCATGGCCTGATAGGGCTCATTTCTTTTATCATGCATAGCATTCCATTGTATAGATACAGCACAGTTTACCCATTCACTGTTTGGAGGACATTTTGTGGCTTCTAGTTTTTGACGACTATGAATAAAGCATCTGTAAAACATCCATGTGCAAGTTTTTGTGTGGATATACATTTTCAACCTATTTGGGCAAAACCTAGGAGTATGATTACCAGATTGCATGGTTTATTTATTTATTATTATTTTGGTTTTTTTTTATTGTTTGGGATTCATTGAGGGTACAAAAATTGGATTACACTGATTGCATTTGTTAGGTAAAGTCCCTCTTATAATTGTGTCCTGCCCCAAGAGGTGTGCCATACACTATGACCCCCCATGCCCCATCTTACTCCCCTCTCCCCATGCCCTTATTCCCCTATCCTCCACCTTGTATTAGCTCATCTACTGCCTTCATATTAGAATTGAGTACATTGGATTCTTGCTTCTCCATTCTTGTGATGCTTCACTAAGAAGAATGTGTTCCAACTCAATCCAGATTAATACAAAAGATGTAAGCTGTGATATATGTATACCATGGAATGCCATTCAGCCACTAAAAAAGATGGAGACTTTACATCTTTTGTATGGTATGTTTAACTTTGTAAGAAATACCAAACTGTCTTCCAAAGTCTCTGTACGATTTTGCATTCTCATCAACAACGAATGAAAGTTCCACTATTTGTTTGTCAGTTTGTTTATTTTTATATTTTAACCATTCTATTAGGTATGTAGTGGTTTCTCATTGTAATTGTTCTTCCAACTTAGCAGGAAAAAATTGCAAAATTTGATTATCAGAATGCTAAAAGTGATTATGTCTGGGATAGATTTTTCAACCTTATTTTTGTCTGACTCTGTTTTCTAGTTTTCTATAGTGGCATCTATCAATCATTTAATTGTAAAGTATTGTTTCTTTACCTTTGATTTTGAATATGAGGTTTCTAGGTGTTGTTTTCTTGGTGCTTATCTGGCTTAGTGTTCTTTGAGCTTCCTTGACCTTCATTCACTGACATTAATTTTGGAAAATTCTCTGTTGTTATTGCTTCAAATACTTCTTCTTTGTGTTTTTTTTCTGGTACTCCCATTAGGTGTATATTACACCTTTTGTAGTTGTCCCATAGTTCCTGGATATTCTGTTCTGGGTTTTTTCTTTTTTTTTCCTAGCCTTTAATTTGCTTTTCTGTTTTAGAAATTTCTACTGGCATATCCTCAGTATTACTAGTTTTTTTCCTCAACTGTGTTCTTTTCAGTCCTACTATGGTATTTCTGATCTCTAGCCTTTCTTTTTTTTTTCACATCAAAATATATTTTATTTATTATTTTTTTTTCAATTAACATGTATTTTATTATTCTTCATTACATTATTTCCCCTCACCCCCTAGTGGTAAGACAGAATTTATTCACAGAAAAGAATACAGAAAACACTAAGGCTCCTGGTAGAGGGAGAGAATTCTAGTG
>CAUYON010003070.1:0-41534 GCA_963573935.1 Arctocebus calabarensis | reverse complement strand
GGGTTCCATCTTGAAGTCAGCAGCCTTTACCTAATCCTAATGAGTAACAGTATTAGGCTAAAATCTCAGCTGGGGAGAGATAAAAGCAACTGTAGTGCCCTGTCCCCCACCAGCAACAGCTGGAGCAGGACAATCAGTCCTTTCTTGCTACAAAACCATTACCACTCAACTTCAGAGGGTTCCTGGGTAGACAGCCCAGGTTGAGAGTTCTCTTTTTTTAAATTGGGGATTCATTGAGGGTGCAAAAAACCAGGTTATGCTGATTCCATTTGTTAGGTAAAGTCCCTCTTATAATTGTAACCCATCCCCATATTTTTCCCTTCTTTTTTTGGTTTTCTTTTTTTGTCTTATTGTTTTAAAACAATGTCTTAAAATAAGAAATTGCTATAGCCATCCCAACCCTCAGCAACCACCACCATGATCTGTCAGCAGCCATAAAAAACAAGGCAAGCTTCTTCCCCCAATAAAAAGTTATGACTCATTAAAGGCTAAGATGATGGTTACCATTTTTTTGAGCAATAAAGTATATGCAATTAAGGTATATAGTTTGTAGACATATGCTGTTGTGTTCTTAATAGACTACAGAATATCGTAAACATAACTTTTATATACATTGGAAAATCAAACATTTGTGTAACTTGTATCTTGCTTTAGTTTGATATTTTCTTTATGGCAGTGGGCACAGTATCTCTGAAGTATGCCTGTATAGACTTGACATAAATGTTACTGTAACTGATGTCTAGACACATGGTCTTTCTTTCTTTTTTTTTTTTTTTTTTCAGACAGAGTCTTACTATGTTACCCTCAGTAGAGTGCTGTGGTGTCACAGCTCACAGCAACCTCAAACTCTTTGGTTTAAGCGAATCTCTTGCCTTAGCCATCCCAGTAGCTAGAACTACAGGTGCCCACCACAATGTCTGGACTGGGGTTCGAACCCACCAGCTCTGGTGTATGTAGCCTGGGCCCTAGCCACTGCCCTCCAGGTGCTGAGCCCATGGTCTTTCTTTTTTTCTTGAGACAGAGCCTCAAGCTGTCATCCTGGATAGAGTGGTGTGGCATCACAGCTCACAGCAACCTCCAATTCCTGGGCTCAAGCCAGTCTCCTGCCTCCACCTCCCAAGTAGCTGGGACTACAGGTGCCCGCCACAATGCCTGGCTATTTTTTGGTTGCAGCCGTCATTGTTGTTTGGCGGGCCCAGGCTGGATTCGAACCGGCCAGCTCAGGTGTACATGGCTGGCCCCTTAGCCCATTGAGCCACAGGCGCCGAGCCCCATGGTCTTTCTTATTAGTCTAATAAAGAAGTGTAGCCTGGAGAACATACGGTATTCAAATATTTTTCAAGGTTCCATGAGGTATCTGCCTTTTTCATGTTCATGCTCTTGTGAGAGTACAAGAAATGGAGTTTTCCTGAAGCTGTGTCAGCTGTGATGATGTCATTACTCTGACCAGGAATGGAACGTGGGCTTATCTTCTTGAGTTTCAAATTTTCTCAATTTAAATTTCTAATATATATTGAGAGATATGATTCATACGAACTAAAGTTGATAGGGTCAACAATAATTTTTAAAGGCATAATGGATTCTGAGACCAAAAATTCAGAGAACTTCTGGTATAAAATCACAAGTAGGTAATTAGTAATTCAGTGCTGTGCACTCTGAAAAGCTTAAGATTTTACCATGGGGCGGCACCTGTGGCTCATCAAGTAGGGCGCCGGCCCCATATACCGAAGGTGGCGGGTTCAAACCCGGCTCGCCAAACTGCAAAACAGAAAAATAGCCAAGCATTGTGGCAGGTCCCTGTAGTCCCAGCTACTTGGAGGCTGAAGCAAGAGTATCGGCTAAGCCCTTGAGTTGGGAGGTTGAGGCAAGAGAATCGGCTAAGCCCAGGAGTTGGAGGTTGCTGTGAGCTGTGCGACACCATGGCACTCTACTGAGGGTGATAAAGTGAGACTCTGTCTCTATCAAAAAAAAAAAAGATCTCATCATGGGGCGGCAGCTGTGGCTCAGTGAGTAGGGCGCCGGCCCCATAGGCCAGAGGTGGTGGGTTCAAACCCAGTCCCCGCCAAAAACTGCAAGAAAAAGATTTCACCATGGTATTCTCATTAATTTCTACTTGAAACTATGGTCTTTAGTTTCAACTTACACTCTAATCAAGGATGAAAAAGAGATATTTAGGGTGGTGCCTGTGGCTCAAAGGAGTAGGGCACTGGCCACGTATACTGGAGGTGGTGGGTTCAACCCCGACTCCAGGTTTGCAAAAACTGCCAAAAAAAAAAAAAAAAGAAAAGAAAAAGAGATAGTTGGGCTTATTTTCTTTTTATTTCCAAAATTGGTAAGTACAGGGGGCTAGAGAAGGGCTCTGACATTTTTTTGTGTGCCCACTTTATTCTGAATACTGTTAAGGTTTGAAAAGGTACACTATAATACCCTTTATTCGAAATGTGAGTTTGGATCAATTGAGAGGTCGTTGGAAATAAAGATGCCAGCTTCATTCTTGAAAAATAAATCTGTATTGGAGAAATTGGCTTAACAGCAGCCAAATGGTAAGCTCACTCCTAAAGAGAAAGTATCCCATCCCAAACCAAAAAGTCAGGCCCACCGCGCTAGACAGGGCATAGAGAGAGAGTAGCCTCTGGGGACCAGCAGATACAGAGAGAATCCTCATTTGCAGAATAAGATTGGACATTTCCTCTGAAATTTAATGAATGTATTTGTCTGGCCCTCAACAAATGTGTACTGAATCCAGTGATAAACATCATGAACTGTAAAGTAATGTCTTCTTTATGTAAAACAGCCCCTTTAAGCAATTGTGCTTAAAAATAAAAAAGTATAAGATGGCCCTGTCCTGTCTTGTGAATGTTGAGGAACACCAAATCTCAACATGAGATCTTTTTTTTATTCTCTAAGTGACTTCAGTCCAGACAGCTGGCAGGACTTTACCTCCTGCAGGACTTCAAATATCATCTCTGTTCTGTATCTATTTCTGGTCTCGACCTTTGCTGATTCCAGATTGTATAGATCAGATTGTCCCCTCTACTGGGGACAATCTCAACTTTACCATTGCAGAAGAAATAATTCCTGTTCCCCATCCCCAAACACAGGCTCTAACCACTCCACCCCTCCCCATCATCTTCTTCATCTCCCAGAATGGCTGAAGATCTAGGAGCACATTTGACTCCTGTCTGTCTCTCATCCCACATCCAACTAGTCAGCAAGACTGGTCAACTCCTCCTTCAAAGTCAATCTTGAATCTGACCACTGCTGCCACTCTGGGGCAGGGGCCTCCCAACCACCCCCATCTTCCTCTCTTGCTCCATCCACTTTTGCTTCTTCATACAACAGCCTGAGTGATTTTTTTTTTTGAGACAGAGTCTCACTTTGTCGCCATTGGTAGAGTGCTATGGTGTCATAGCTCACAGCAACCTCAAACTCGTGGGCTTAAGTGATCCTCTTGCCTCAGCCTCCCAAGTAGCTGAGACTACAGGCGCCTACCACAACACCCGGCTATTTTTATTTTCAAGTCAAGGTCATGCTCATGCTCTAGCTAGTCTTGAACCTGTGAGCTCAGGGTAATTCACCCCCATTGGCCTCCCAAGTGCTAGTGTTACAGGTGTGAGCTACCGCATGCAGCCAGCCTGAGTGATCTTTTAAAAACTGACATTAAAGCTGGGTACGGTGGCTCATACCTGAAATCCTAGCATTCTGGGAGGCCCAGGCAGGTGGATAGCCTGAGCTCAGAAGCTCAGGAAACCAGCCTGAGCTGTCTCTACTAAAAAAAAAAATAGAAAAACTAGCTGGGCATTATGATGGTGCCTGTAGTCCCAGCACTCTGGAGGCTGAGGCAAGACATTCACTCCAGCCCAAGAGTTTGAGGTGGTTGTAAGCTATGACACTATGGCAATCTACCCAGGGCAGCAGGGTGAGTCTGGAAACAGAACAAAACAAAACATACATTAGATATGTTACTTGCTGCTCAAAATTCACCTATGGTTTCACCCCACAGTTGGGATAAATCCTCGGTCCTTACACTGCACTGACTTACAGGTCCCTCCTTATTCTTCGATCTTATCCTCTCTACTCTTCCCCAACCTCATTCCATGTAGCCACCGTGACTTTCTACCTTTCCTGGGACATCCCAAGCTGCTTCCCACCTCAGAAACTTGGCACATGCTGTTCCCTCCGCCTGGATCTCTTTCCTTCTCTCTCTCCTTGTTGAAATCGACTCATAGGAGATTACTCTATCTACTCAGCCCTCCTCAACATGCTGCAACCCCTAACCCAGCCTTCTTTCCCCCACATGGTGTTTGTCACTCCCTAAAGAGCACTAAGCTTCTTGGAAGTAGAGGGAGGGTATCTGTTTTTTCATTGCTTTATCCTCAGCCCCTAGAATGGTGTCTGGTACAAATTAGGCAGTAGGAAATTGTTGGCTCATTGAATAAACATTGAGACGTGAAATATACTTTTCCATAAATAGTGATAGTCTTCCTCATTCCCCTTGACACCAGTAGCCATGCCCTTGGGTGATGACTTACAAACTTAGTTTCCCACAGCAACCCTGGTTGGTTGCTCTAGAATGATCTTCAGCAATGGAAGAGGATAATAAGGTACATTTTGCGGTACATATACAATAAGAATAGAAGGCATTCTACTCTTTTCCTTTGCACACCTGTGTGAGAGGAAGAAACATTTATTCTTCATTCCACAATTTTGTTTTTTTTGAGACAAAGCCTCATGCTGTCACCCTGGGTAGAGTGCCGTGGCATCACAGCTCACAGCAACCTCCAACTCCTGGGCTCAAGCGATTTTCCTGTCTCTGCCTCCCAAGTAGCTGGGATTACAGGCACCTGCCACACGGCCAGCTATTTTTTGGTTGCAGCCATCATTGTTGTTTGGCAGGCCCGGGTTGGATTCGAACCCGCCAGATTAGGTGTATGTGGCTGGCGCCTTAGTCGCCTTGACCCACAAGTGCCGAGCCATTCCACAAATACTTATGGGTGTCTACTTTATGTCAGGAACTGTTCTGTTTGTCAGTACAGTGATGGATAAAATCCCTGTCTCTGAAAGCTTAGATTTTATGGGGTAGAGCCAGATAAATAAGCTAAAAAAATAGTCATGTCAGACAGTGATAAGGGATAGGTGCTATGGAGAAACACAAAGCAGTGGGGTGGGGGATAGCAGGTGCTGGGCCGGGTGCTGTCTGCCCAGGGAGCCGTGTGGGGTTAGTGTGCAGGGCATGTTGGGTGACCCGGAGCTCCAGGCTTCTTGATCTAGCCAGGGTAAACAGGGTACGGGACAGAATGAGATTAGTCCTGATGGTCTAACCTGGTGGTGATCTAAACTGGTGGGAAGGCCAGGAGTGTTGTGGGGGAGGTTAGAGACTTTGCTAAGAACACTGAGAGTTCTGAGGGCCCCTTTTTGCTTCTATCAACAGTGATGTGAACACTGGGCAAGGAGTTTTCTTAGCCAGAGCGAAGGTCCCTCTCTAGTCTTTCACTTGGAGATGTGGAAACCAAAAGAGGGGCAGTTAAACATATAGCCTTAAAAACAGAAGATCTGGGTTCAAGTTCTGCCTCTGCCATTGACTAGTCTCATGCCTTTTGTCATTTAGTGTTTCTAAATCTTAGTTTCTGTATCTGAAAAACAGTGCTCTACCCTCCAGGGTTATTTTGAAAACTACAAAATGTATTGTAAGTTATACAACAAATACTTTTTATTTTTTATTTTTCAGATAATGCCATCTTTGGATAAAGTGCATCTCCAGCAGCACACAGAAATACATTCTCTTTGAACCATCTTAAATGTCTGTCTAAATTATTTTCAAATATTAATTATAAAAGAAGCCAAACAAAGTAATTCACTAGTTCTGCCAAAAAACATTGTATTAAGTCATGTAAAACATATTATATCTTCATTCCATATGAGGCAAGTCTTTTTGAGGCAAAGTCTTGCTCTGTTGCCCTGGCTGGAGTGTATAGTGGCATGACCATAGCAATCTCAAACTCCTGGGCTCAAGAGATTCTTTTGTCTCCCATGTAGCTGGGACTACAGGCGCCCGCCACAACGCCTGGCTGTTTTTTTTTGTTGTTGCAGTTGTCATTGTAGGAAAACAAACTCAGGGCTCCCACTGATTCTGCATTATGGCGAGCTGTATCATTATTTCATTATGTATTACAATGTAATAACAATAGAAATCAAGTGCACAAGAAATGTTATGTACCTGAATCATCTGAAAACCATCATTCCCCCATTAGCCCCCTGGTCCATGGGAAAACTGCCTTCCATGAAACTGGCTGCTGGTGCCAAAAAGGTTGGAGGCTGCTGCTTTACCTTACTGGTATTCTCTGCCATTTGGCAGACCCAGGACCACTTGCTGGCATTACACATGCCTCAGGCAGGCAGATCACTTGAGCTCAGGAATTCCAGACCAGCCTGAGTAAGAGGGAGATCCCATCTCTACTAAACATAGAAAAACTAGCCAGGCATTACAGCAGGAGCCTGTAGTCACAGCTAGTCAGGAGGCTGAGGCAAGGGGATCACTTGAGCCCAAGAGTTTTAGGTTGCTGTGAGCTAGGCTGACACTATGACACTCCCTTCTATCCAGGGCAAGAGAGTGACACTGTCTCACAAAAGAAAAAAAAGTGCTTCCAGTGGGCCCAAGGTAAGAAAGTTAGAGGAAGCAGAATCAAAAGATATTTGCATGCAGAGTCCCTTTATAGGAAGCTACAGATTTCAGAATTCCCCTATTGAAATCTGCTTTCCCTTGATTATACATGCATACCAATCCAGTGATTTGTTGGTTGACTATACTGCATTGATAAGTTTTGTTGTTACGGTGATGGTGGTGGTAATGACACACACGCCAAATACAGAAAGGAAACTTGAGAAATGGGAGAAATGGAGATTTCTTGTGGATTTGGGGCATTAGGGAGAATTTCACCCAGGATTTTTGTGTGTGGGTTTTGGGGGATACAATTTCACAGGCTTGATCCTTTGTCTGATTGCAAAGAATGTGTTCTTTCTGATCAAATTAGTTCCTGATTTTTTACCGAGTACCCAACAAGAGATATTTTATAATGAAAGGACTATTAAATAAAGTAGGCAATGAATTGTGGCCACTAATGAATTGCAAGGCATATCACCCCTAAAGGCTAATGGCTCCAGACCATCTCTGGGGCTGAGGCTAAAGCAAATTTCCTTTTTTTTGGAGAGTCTCACTTTGTCACCCTTAGTAGAGTGCTGTGGCATCATAGTTCACAGCAACCTCAAATTCTTGGGCTCAAGTGATTTTCTTTTCGGCCTTTCGAGTAGCTGGGACGACAGGCACCAGCCACGACCTGGCTAGTTTTTCTATTTTTAGTAGAGATGGGGTCTCTCGTTTGCTCAGGTTGGTCTCATACTCCTTAAGCTCAAGCAATCCACTCACCTCAGTCTCCCAGAGTGCTAGGATTATAGGCATGAGCCACCACACCTGGTTTACCATCCTGACTTTTTAAATCAGGAAATTTGGCCTCAAATGAACTCCAAGGTGGCCAAAAGAGAAAGAAGTCTCAAATGCGAGTGAAAGGTAGGAGTGAAAAAGAGGAGGGTAACATCCGGTCTTAGAGATGGGGTGCTCGAGTGATCCTCCTGCTTCAGCCACCCTAGTCGCTGGGACTACAGGCCTGCACCACATGCCCAGTTAATTTTTATTTTTTTGTAGAGCTGGGAGCTTATTCTTGCTCAGGCTGGTCTTGAACTTCTAGGTTCAAGCAGCCCTCCTGCCTTGGTTTCCCACAGCGCTAGGATTACAGGCGTGAGCCACCACGCCCAGCCAGAAAGGAATTTACTGAAGGATACTCGATATGTCATAAAAATCTCTGGGATGGCCAAAAAACAAACACAGGCCACTAAGCCAGAATGGTAAAGACGCCACTGTCACAGGCCCTGCAGCTGCAGCTTCTCCAAGCTGGACTCGGAATGCTGCCACCAACAGACCTGCCACACTGCCCACCCTTGTCAGCGTGGCGTGGGCTCAGTCCTCGTTTCTTGATGAGTGCCTTGGCTACCAGAGGGGCTGGAGAGTGATTGCCTGGCAGTATTAACTTTTATAGCAGGAGGCAGGTTCTGTGAAAGAGCTGAGGGAGTCCCTAGAAGGGAATTCATAAGTGAGCTGGGCAAAAAAAGACTGTTGAATGTCCATCCATATGAACCTCAAGACACTTCTCCCTCCTACTGCTTCCCTCAGGCACTGCCTATCCACTCAGAAGCTGGTCCCTCAATTCAGAGTTCTTGATTTGCAGTACTTTGGGGAGGGCCTACTAGCATGTTTTTGCTTACAGACCCCCATTTAAACTTGTGCACTGGTAATCCCTGAATTATCTCCTCTCTCTCCATTTTATCTTTTTGACTGACTTTGTACACATTAGCATTGACATTGTTTTAATTTAAAAAGGACAGTGAGGCTTGGCGCCCATAGCACAGTGGTAATGGCACCAGCCATATTCACCAAGGCTGGTGGGGTCAAACCTGGCCCGGGCCAGCTAAACAACAACTGCAACAACAAACAAAATAGCCAGGCGCTGTGGCGGGTGCCTATCGTCCCAGCTACTTGGGAGGCTGAGGCAAGAGAATCACTTAAGCCCAAGAGTTTGAGGTTGCTGTTAGTGTGACGACATGGCACTCTACTGAGGGCGACATAGTAAGACGCTGTCTCAAAAAAAGAAAAATAAATACAAAATAAAAAACTAAACTAAAATAAAAAGGACAGTGAAATTTTCTTGTGCTTGTAAAGCTAAGCTCTCACAACATAGAACAGCCTCTGGAAAGCCTTTCTATTGTTGCTCAGATCCTGTAAATAAAATGTTAATTCACATCTGCTGTTTTGAAGTCTTACATCAAAAGCACAAAAGAGCAAGATAAGGCAAAAGCAAGAAATTAAACTCTGAAGTATGAGTGCCGCTCCATTGTGCAAAAGCCGGCCTTTTCTGCATGTTTAGTGTAGCAGGGGGGCTCTGGTGGAGGGAAGGAAACATGCAACAGGAGAGTAAGCAGACGATCCTGAAAGCAGTGAACAAGAGATACAGGGCAAGCAGCAAAGCGATAAAATGAACCTTAGTCGCATAAAAATGAAAGAAAAGAGTTGGTATCAGTTTTTTTCTTTAAAGAAAGATATTATTCATGAGCTAGTGGCTTGGTGCCTATGGCTCAAGTGGCTAAGGTGCCTGCCACAAACACCTGAGCTGGCGGGTTCAAATCCAGCCCGGCCCCACCAAACAACAATGATGGTTACAACCCAAAAATGGCCGGGTGTTGTGGCGGGTGCCTGTAGTCCCAGCTACTTGGGAGGCAGAGGCAGGAGACTCACTTGAGCCCAGGAGTTGGAGGTTGCTGTGAACGGTGATGCCACAGCCCTCTACTCAGGGCGACAGCTTGAGGTTCTGTCTTGAAAAAATTAAAAAAACAATAATAATTCATGAGCTGGAATAAGAATTTTTTCTTTAGCAAGGAAGGTCATTATATACTGGGGTCGGTGGAGCCCTTTTTACTTTTCAGGGAAGGGAGGAACTCCCTCTAGAATGCAGGAAGATTCGTTTCAGGCCAAGAGAGTTTATCACTATTTTTCAGAATGGTTCAACAATAGGAAACTTCTGAATAGTGTTTAGTACATTGGTAGACTAACGGGGAAAAATACAAACCTCAAAAAATTGTGAAAAGGTGTAAAATGCCTAGTATCTACTTCAAAGAATAGGTTGAATGGGTAAAATATTTCATTGTTCAACTGCAGTCAGACTTATTGCCTCCATTCACTCACTTAAAAAATTTCTGAGATATAATATTGCAAACCTTGTTTCAGGCTATGTAGAAGATACAAAAAACAACAAAAAGATAGTTTGTTGTCCAAGGGCTTACGATTTCCAGGCACCTATCAGGGGAGAGTTTATTCTCTTCTTCTCTTCAGTTAGTAAAATAAAACATACAAGACTGTGAAATACATAATACATTAATATTTTAAACTACTAATCCTTCATAAATAATTCCATATTGGTTCCTGATTTCCAGGCAAATACCACAGCTCTATAAAATAGAGTGCTATTAGGCTGGGTGTAGTGGCTCATACCTGTAATCCTAGCACTCTGGGAGGCCGAGGCAGGTGGGTAGCTTGACATCAGGACTTTGAGACCAGCCTGAATAAGAGCAAGACCCTATCTCTACTAAAAATAGAAAAATTAGACAGGTATTGTGGCAGGTGCTTGTAGTCCCAGCTACTCAGGTGGGTGAGGCAAGAAGGATTGCTTGAGCTAAGAAGTTTGAGGTTGCTGTGAGCTATGACACCCCAGCACTATAATCAGGGTGACATAGTGAGACTCTGTCTCAAAAAAAAAAAGCTTACAATTTCTATAGGCTAAAAACAATACACAAGGTCGCTATAATAAAAAGGAATATCTGATGTCATCAGATGGGCTTATATTGCTTTGTTCTTCATTACTATTGCACTTTTCACATGGCTTTGAAATTACTTGCCCACTTCATTAACTCCTTTATTAAATTCTGAACTGATGGTAAAGCCTGTATCTTATTCCTTTTTGTAACCTATGAACTAGACTAGTGGACAACTCAATAACTGTTTATGGGATAACTGAAACAAACATGTGAGTGAGTAAATGAAGATGGCTAAACAATCTAGAGGGCAGGCTCATGTCTGGATGGGGTGATCAGGGAAGGTGAAGCATTGTAATTTATGTAGAACTTTAGAGGAAATTGAAGAGGGCTCAGAAGCCTAGTTTTAATACAATCACTCACTAAATGTAAGAATTTTGTTTATAATGATACTAATGGGTAAATACCCCATAAAGTACCCCTATTATGTTTTGTAGCTACTCTGGATTGAATAATCTGCCCTAGCACTAGTTTAGATTCCTCTATAAGTGAACTCATTTCAAAATATTTACTGCAAATCTACTACATAAAATAACTTTGATTCAGGAAGTTGATGTTTTCTATGACGGATACTTTTTCCAAGACTTGCTGCTCATTATAACAAAATTAAATACCCAGGTTTTGGTATGATTACAATACCTGGAAAACTACACATTGTTTTTTCATTGTGGGAAAGTGAACATAACAAAATTTTTTTTTTTTTTTTGCAGTTTTTGGCCGGGGCTGGGTTTGAACCCACCACCTCTGGCATATGGGACTAGTTCCCTACTCACTGAGCCACAGGTGCCGCCCGAATGTAACATAAGTTATCAACTTTTTTTTTTTTTTATTGTTGGGGATTCATTGAGGGTACAAGAAACCATGTTACACTGGTATAAGTTATCAACTTTATTAAATGTATAGTTCAGTGGCATTAAGAACATTTACACTGTTGTGTTCATCACCATCTTTTCATACAATTTATAAATTTTTATTTCACATCTATGATTTCATTTATGTATTTATTTTATTCACTTATTTTTGAGACAGTATCTCTATTACCTGAGTGCAGTGGTGTCAACATAGCTCATTACAACCTCAATCTCCAGGGTTGAAGTAGCTCTTCTGCCTCAGTCGCCTCACCAGGTGGGATTACAGGGATGTGCCATCATGCTCAACTAATTTTTATATTTTTTGAATAGAAGGGGTCTTGCTATGTTGCTCAGGTTGGTCTCCAACTCTAGGCCTCAAGTGATCCTCCTGCTTTCACTTTCCAAAGTGCTGGGATTACAGGTATGAGCCACCATACCTAGCCTATTTATTTGTTTCTTTAGAGATGGGGTCTTGCATACCATACCCAGCCTATTTATTTGTTTTTTTAGAGATGGGGTCTTGCATATCACTATGTTGCCTACCTTAGACTTGAACTCCATTTTTTTTGAGACAGAGTCTCACTTTGTCACCCTTGGTAGAGTGCTATGGTGTTATAGCTCACAGCAACCTCAAACTCTTGGGCCTAAGCAATTCTCTTGCCTCAGCCTCCCATGTAGCTGGGACTACAGGCACCTGCCACAACACCCAGATATTTTTTTAGAGACAGGGTCTTGCTGTGGCTCAGGCTGGTCTTGAACCTGGGAGCTGAGGCAATACACCTGCCTCAGCCTCCCAGAGTGCTAGGATCATAGTCATGAGCCACCACTCCTGGCCTCCTAAACTTGAACTCTTGGGCTCAAGTGATCCTCTTGCCTCAGCCCCTCAAGTCACTGGGACTAACTAACAGGTGCCTGCCACTGTGCCTAAGATTTTTAAGTTTAAAAATATAAAATTTTGGGTGGTGCCTGTGGCTCAGCAAGTAGGGCGCCAGCCCCATATACCGAGGGTGGTGGGTTCAAACCCGGCCCCGGCTGAACTGCAAAACAAAAACAAATAAACAAAAAATATAAAATTGTACTACACCCAAGAAGGTCAGATACATTTTTTTTTGATACAGAGTTTCGCTTTCTAGCCCTTGGTAGAGTGTTGTGGCGTCACAGCTAACAACAACCTAAAACTCTTGAGGCTTTAGCGATTCTCTTGCCTCAGCCTCCCAAGTGGCTGGATGACAGGCACCCACCATAACGCCCAGCTATTTTTAGAGATGAGGTCTTGCTCTGGCTCAGGCTGGTCTTGAACCTTTGAGCTCAGGCAAGATACATTTTTTTTTTCTTTTTTGCGGTTTTTGGCCGGGGCTGGGTTTGAACCCACCATCTCTGGCATATGGGGCCAGCGCCCTACTCCTTTGAGCCACAGGTGCTGCCCAAGATACATTTTTTTAAAAGCATAGCTGTGTACATTAATGCAATCATGGAGTACAATGTGTTGGTTTTATATACAATTTGAAATATTTTCATCAAACTGGTTAACATAGCCTTCACAGCATTTACTTAGTTGTATGTTAAGACATTTATATTCTACACTTAAGATACATTTTTTATTTTTTTTTTTTTTAATTTTTGCAGTTTTTGGCTGGGGCTGGGTTTAAACCCACCACCTCCAGTATATGGGACTGGTGCCCTACTCCTTTGAGCCACAGGTGCCTCCCAAGATACATTTTTAATAAAGACATTTACGCTTTAAATATTTGAAAAAATTCAGGCTAGAACTTAAAATCAGTAACTTTTGGGCTTGGTATTTAATAGTGGTTGTTCAAACCACTGGCCTCATAACTCAAAAACTAAGATCAGTATGAAAACTTTATATGCATTTTTTCCTTAAAGATAAATAATTAGAAGTACTAAATGTTCAATTTTACAAACCTAGAAAATAGAACATTTCGGACAATATAAGAAACCAGATGCTCTCCATTTGCTGGTTAACTCCTATGGGAAATAAAACAGGTTGTGAAAGATCGAACTTTAGCCTAACCTATCCTCATCACAGCAGTACTTATGTCCTACCTGTGGAGGCCATGCTTCCCAGAAGCAATGGTTTCAGTTCAGATGGTAGTTCTATTTAATGCCACAGTTTAAGAAGTAGCAATAGTTTCCCAATTTCCTGCCAGGACTCAGCTAATTAAAATGCAACACAAGGCTAGGATCTGAACCCAGGGTTTCACAATCTAAGCCCAATATTTCTCTAAGAGCTCTAAAATTACAGTCTTTTATATCCCCATAAAATAGCTTTCTCAGTTAAGGTTCTTAATCAGATTTCTTTTTTTTCAAATGGTGGCCCCTGCAGTTGATTTGGTTTGCAGTAGATGGTTTTGAAGCTATTTCTGCAGTAGGTGTTGAAGCTTGGGAAACAGTTTTAATGCATTCTGTGTTGTCACTTCTATGACTTCTTTCACTGAGATCCCTTTCACCTGGGCAATATATTCTGCTGAAATGGAAATGTTCCGGGGCTCATTCCGTACCTGAAACAGAACAAAGCAGATACTGAATCAAACATGATACTCAAAGGAAGCTGATCCTTGGAACTGTAGATAAAACAGCAAAAAATGAGTCAGAGAAAATAACTTATTAATCCCCTCTTTAATAAGAGGGGAAAAAAGTAGGGGGAGACATGGCTGCAATGGTGGTTATAAGTCTGTGCTGCTCCTAAAAAGAACCTCAGGGTATTAACAATTGAGGCCCTAGCTCTTAGCCTATGGAAATAGTGAGTACAAAGAGTGAATATCTGGGGATCTGACTGAAGGATTAATTGTCCTTTGGTTGTTGCTTAAGTGAATGCTTGTAAAGGTCACCGTTCTGCTGCTTAGCCCCTACCTCAAAGGCTACATGACAATATGATTAAAAAACAAAACAAACAAAAAAAGAAAATGCCATCGTGTTTTAGAAAGGCTAACTTGATTATATACTGCTATTTCACAGTTTGTTTTTTTTTTTTTTGAGACAGAGTAGAGTGCTGTCATGTGACAGTTCACAGCAACCTCAAACTCTTGGGCTTAAGCTATTCTCTTGTCTCAGGCTCTCAAGTAGCTGGGACTACAGGTGCCCATCACACACCTGGCTATTTTGTTGTTGTTGTTGCAGTTGTCACTGTTGTTTAGCTGGCCTTGGCAGGGTTTGAACCCGCCAGCCTCGGAGTATGTGGCTGGTGCCATAACCACCGTGCTACGGTTGCCAAGCCTATTTCACAGATTTAGAGATGCAACTGGTCAACATATGGAAGTGGTCAACATAAAGAACTTTCATTAAGTATATGTGGTGCATGTCCAGTCTTTAAGTCAACTTCAGAAGGTGGTCAATGTAAGCTGGTCAATGTAAGGCAACTGTGAGGTTTATATATATATATATATTTTTTTTTTTTTTTTTTTTGTAGAGACAGAGTCTCACTTTATCGCCCTCGGTAGAGTGCCGTGGCATCACATAGCTCACAGCAACCTCCGAATCCCGGGCTTAGGCGATTCTCTTGCCTCAGCCTCCCAAGTAGCTGGGACCACAGGTGCCTGTCATAACACCTGGCTATTTTCCAGTTTTGCAGTTATACATCTTTGGTATATGGGGCCGGTGCCCTACTTGATGAGCCACATCAGCGCTGCCCTCTACTATATATTTTTTCTTTCTTTCTTTTTTTTTTGAGACAGAGCCTCAAGCTGTTGCCCTGGGTAGAGTGCCCATGGAATCACAGTTCATAGCAACCTCCAACTCCTGGACTCAAGTGATTCTCCTGCCTCTGCCTCCCAAGTAGCTGGGACTACAGGCACCCGCCACAATGCCCGGCTATTTTTTGATTGCAGCCGTCATTGTTTAGTGGGTCTGGGCTGGATTCGAACCTGCCAGCTCATCTGTATGTGGCTGGCGCTTGAGCTACAGGCGCCAAGTCTATTTTTCTTTTTTTGAGAAAGAGTCTTACTCTGTTTCCCAGGCTACAGTGCAGTGGTATCGTCATAGCTCACAGCATCCTGCAACTGCTAGGTTTAAGCGATCCTCTTGCCTCAGCCTCCTGAGTACTTGGGACTACAGGTGTGTGCCACTACCTCCAGATAATTTTTTCTATTTTTTGTAGAGAGAGGGTCTTGTTTTTGCTCCGGCTGGTCTTGAATTCCTGCCTTCAAACAATCCTTCAGTCTCAGCCTCTCAAAGCACTAGGATTATAGGAGTGAACCAGGGTGCCAGGCAATTTCCACTATATTTTAACATCTCTGAAGTTGATATGGTATATTTTACTTACATTCAGTGGCATATAATTGTATATAACTGGCAGTATTTTTTTTATCTTAATGGTCATAAAACTATGATAAACAATGGTGTATCTACAATCAGTAGCATTTAGATTAGATAAAATGAATTATTATTATTATTATTTTTGAGACAAGAGTCTCACTATGTCACCCTTGGTAGAGTGCTGTGGCATCACAGCTCACAGCAACCTCAAACTCTTGGGCTTAAGCAATTCTCTAGCCTCAGCCTCCCAAGTAGCTGGGACTGTAGGTGCCTGCCACAGAACCCTCTATTTTTTGGTTGCAGTGGTCATTGTTGTTTTAGCAGGCCTGGGCTGGGCTCGAACCCGCCAGCCTCAGTGTATATGGCTAATGCCCTACTCACTGAGCTATGGGTGCTGAGCCTGAAATAAATTATTATTAATAAGTATCCACTTAGGATGATAATGTTTAGAGGAAAAAGATTACTGTTAAGATAAAAAAAATTCTGGGTAATACAGCCTAACAAAATAACGAAAAAAAATGCACAAAGATTTATGTTCATGAATATTCTTCATATTGCTTATAAGATAGATGAACAATATTAACCTAAATATATTAAGGTACACTCATACACTGGGATATTATGTAGTTACTAAACATAATTAAGAAAAGTATATTTATTAACATATACAAAGGTTTACCACATGAGTAAAAGCCAGCTATGAAACAGTATGTCCAGGCTAATCCTATTTTCATGAAATATATATGTACATACATATATAAATACAAAAAAGTCTGGAAGGACACGTACTATATTTATTTAGTGCTTTCTGTGGGTGAGGCATTGTTCTAAGATTTTAGTGGAAGAGTTTCTCATTTAGTCCTAGAGTGAGTATGATAATTTAAATACTATTATTATTAGCATTCCCTTTTTTATAGATAAGAAGGGATCCTAACACCCAGGCAGTCTGATACAGAGTTTATGCTCTTAGCTACTATGTTACAGTGGTAACCTTTGGGAGGTAGATGACTTATTTTCGTGTTTCTGATTTTGTGTCTTCCTACTTACCAGAGCAAATATATTTTACTTGACAAAAAGTATATCTGGCTAAAAAATTCATTTCTTAAATATTTATTGAACACAGCCTGATTATCCCTTATCTAAAATGCTTACAACTAGAAGTATTTTTGATTTTGGATTTTTTGAGTATTTGCACATATATGATGAGATCCAAGTCCAAACATAAAATTTGTTTGTTTCATATACACTTTATACACATAGCTTGCAGATAATTTTATATATATATATATATATATTTTGTAGAGACAGTGTCTCACTGTGTCACCCTTTGGTAGACTGCCATGGCGTCACAGCTCACAGCTACCTCCAACTCCTGGGCTTAGGCAATTCTCTTGCCTCAGCCTCCTGAGTAGTGGGGAGTACAGGCGCCCGCCACAGAACCCAGCTATTTTTTTGTTGCAGTTTGGCCAGGGCTGGGTTTGAACCCGCCACCTTGGTATATGGGGCCAGCACCATACTCACTGAGCCACAGGTGCCACCCTTATAAAATATTTTTAATAATTTTGTGCATGAAACAAAGTTTGTGTTAAGTACTTATGTGTGGAATTTTCCATTTGTGCATCATGTTGATGCTCAAAGGTTTCCAATTTGGGGGCATTTCAAATTTCAGATTTTATGCTGGGTGCAGTGTGGCTCATGCCTATAATCCTAGCACTCTGGGAGGCTGAGGCAGGAGGATCCCTTAAGACCAGCCTGAGCAAGAGTGAGACCCTGTCTCTACTAAAAACAGAAAATTTAGCCAGGAGTTGTGGTTGGCCCCTGCAGTACCACCTACTCAGGAGGCTGAGGCAAGAGCATCTCTTAAGCCCAGGAGTTTGAGGTTGCTGTGAGCTAGGCTAATGCTATGGCATTCTAGCCTGGGGCAACAGAGTGAGATAGTGTCTCAATAAAAAAACAAAATATCATATTTTTGGAGAGCTGCGCTACCTAATACCAACTTTCCACAAGGCACTGTGTCAGAAACTCACAATTTTTGTGAAATCAACTAAATATAAATATAAAACTGGTGACACCTGTAGCTCAGTGGGTAGGGCACTGGCCACATACACCCAGGCTACAGGTTCGAAACTGGCCCGGGCTGGCTAAACAACAATGACAACTGCAACAAAAAATAGCCAGGCATTGTGGTGGGTACCTATAGTCCTAGCTACTTGGGAGGCTGAGGCAAGAGAATTGCTTAAGTCCAAGAGTTTGAGGTTGCTGTGAGCTGTGACGCCACAGCACTCTACCCAGGGTGACATAGTGAGACTCTCTCTCAAAAAAATAAATTTAAAATAAATAAATAAATAACTGTGTTACAGCAGCATTCAATATTTATTCCTATTTAGGGAGAAAAATGCTAGGTCCTTTTCTTTCCATTTTACATTAATTAAAAGGCAATTCTGTACCATTCTGTCCTATATCCAAATAGAAAAAAACTAAAGTTGTTTCCGCTACTTTCTCATTCCTCTGTCTTTCACATTCTTACACAAACTTACTTATAAAAATTAATTACTTGGTCCACTTCCTTCACATTGTCAAATTTCTGGGCATAGAGTTTCTGGTAGTATTTAGAGATAATCTCTTGTATTTCTGTGGCATCAGTTGTTATTTCCCCTTTATCATTTCTGATTGAAGTTACTAGAGATTTTACTTTTTTATTTCTAGTTAGTCTGGCCAAAGGTTTATCTATTTTATTTTTTTCAAAAAACCAACTCCTTGTTTCATTCATTTTCAAATGATTCTTTATTTTTGTTCTCAATTTCATTAATCTCTGATTTAATTTTGGTTATTTATTTTCTTCTGTTGGGTTTAGACTTAGATTGTTCTTCTTTTTCCAATTCCATAAGATGGCTTGTGAGTTTGTTGATGCACTTTTCTGTTTTTTGAATGTAGGCTTCTAAAGCAATAATTTCCTCTCAGGACTGCTTTTGCTGTATCCCGCAGGTTTTGGTAGCTTGTGTCTTCATTGTTGTTGTACTCAAGGAAGTTGATGATTTCCTTTTTTATTTCTTCCTGCACCCAAATGTCATTCAGGATAAGGTTGTTTAACTTCCATGCCTTTGTGTGAGGTTGAACGTTTTCGTTGGAGTTGAGTTCCGCTTTTAGTGCCTTGTGGTGCAAGGTAAAAGTGCAATTATTTTGATTTTTTTGAGGTTTGTTTTGTATCCTAGGATATGATCAATTTTGGAGAATGTTCCATGGGGCGATGAGAAGAATGTATATTCTTTATTTTTGGCATGGAGTATTCTATATATGTCTATCAAGCCCAGTTGTTCTAAGGGCTCATTTAAATCCCTTATATCTTTAATTTCTGTTTAGAGGATCTGTCCAGCTCCAGAGAGGGGTGTTAAAGTCCCTGTTATCATGGTATTATAGGATATCATATTGCTCAGATTAAATGAGGTCTGTTTCAAGAATTTGGGAGCATTTAAATTGGGTGCATAAGTACTTAGAATTGAAATGTCTTCTTGTTGTATTTTTCCCTTGACCAATATGAAATGACTATCATTGTTTTTTTGACTTTAGTTGCTTTAAATCTACATGTACCTGAAAATAAGATTGCATCTCCTATTTTCTTCTGAATTCCATTTGCCTGAAAAATTGTCTTCCAACCCTTAACTCTGAGTTTTATATATTTTTTATTTTTTTGAGACAGAGCCTCAAGCTGTCACCCTGGATAGAGTGCCATGGCATCACAGCTCACAGCAACCTCCAATTTCTGGGCTCAAGTGAGTCTCTTGCCTCTGCCTCCCAAGTAGCTGGGACCATAGGTGCCCGCCACAATGCCCGGCCATTTTTTGGTTGCAGCTGTCATTGTTGTTTGGCAGGCCCGGGCTGGATTTGAACCCGCCAGCACAGGTGTACGTGAGTTTTAATTAACTCTGAGTTTTAATTTGTCTTTTGATGTGAAGTGTGTTTCCTGCAGACAGCAAATAGATGGCTTGTGTTTTTTAATCTAATCAGCCAATCTATGCCTCTTCAGTGGGAAATTCAAGCCATTGGCATTTATTGAGATAACTTATAAGTGTGGTAGCATTCTAGTCATCTTATTTTGTGAAAGTCCATTGCTTAGTTTTGCCTTTTGCATCATTGTGGAAGCTAGGTTCTATCCTTTAACTTCTGGGTGTTTACTTTGCTAAAGATCCATTGTGATGGTCAATGTGTAGAACAGGTTGAAGTACTTCTTGTAAAGCTGGTCTTGTGGCAAATTTCCTCAATATTTGCATATCAGTAAAAAATTCGATTTCTCCATCAATTTTAAAGCTTAGCTTAGTGGGATATAGAATTCTGGGCTGGAAGTATTTGTAATCACACCCTCTCCCTAGACTTAGCCTGGATGAAGCAGATCTCCCGAACAGACCAATTTCAAGCACTGAGATCAAAGAAACAATAAAAAAATCTCCCAACAAAAAAATGTCCTGGTCCTGATGGCTTCACACCAGAATTCTATCAAACCTTCAAAGAAGAGCTTATTCCTATATTGCAGAAATTATTTCAAAAAATTGAGGAGAAAGGAGTCTTCCTCAACACATTCTATGAAGCAAACATCACCCTGATACCAAAACCAGGAAAAGACCCAACTAAAAAGGAGAACTTCAGACCAATTTCACTAATGAATATATATACAAAAATTGTCAACAAAATCCTAGCCAATAAATTATAGCTTATCATTAAAAAAGTCATACATTGTGATCAAGTAGGTTCATCCCAGGGATATAAGGCTGGTTAAATATACATAAATCCATAAATGTTATTCACCATATCAACAGAAGCAAAAAGAAAGCCCAGATGATCCTCTCAACAGATGCAGAAAAAGCATTTGATAAAATCCAGCATCCTTTTCTAACTAGAACACTGAAGAGTTTAGGCATAAGTGGCACATTTTTTAAACTGATCAAAGCTACCTATGACAAATTCACAGCTAATATTTTACTGAATGGAGTAAAAATGAAAGCTTTTCCACTTAGAACTGGAACCAGACAAGGTTGTCCTCTGTCGCCACTATTATTCAACATAGTGCTGGAAGTTCTAGCCAATACAATTAGGCAAGACAAGAAAATAAAGGGCATCCAAATTGGAGCAGAAGAGGTCAAACTCTCCCTCTTTGCTGATGATATGATCTTATACTTAGAAAACTCCAAAGACTCAACCACAAGACTCCTGGAAGTCATCAAAAATTACAATAATTGGGCGGTATGGCTCAAAGGAATAGAGTGCCGGCCCCATATACTGGAGGTGGTGGGTTCAAACATGGCCTTGGCCAAAAAATTGCAAAAAAAAAAAAAAAATTACAGTAATGTCTCAGGGTATAAAATCAATGTCCACAAGTCAGCTTTGTATATGCCAATAACAGCCAAGATGAAAGTCTAATTAAGGACACAACTCCCTTCATTATAGCCCCAAAGAAAATGTAATACCTTCCGGAATATACCTAACAAAAGAGGTGAAGGACCTTGATAAAGAAAATTATGAAACCCTAAGAAAGGAAATAGCAGTAGACTTTAACAAATGGCAGAACATACCATACTCATGGCTGGGAAGAATCAACATTGTTAAAATGTCTATACTTCCCAAAGCAATCTACAGATTCAACGTCATCCCTATTAAAATACCAACATCCTATTTTCAAGACTTGGGAAAAATGATTCTGCATTTTGTATGGAACCAGAAAAAACCCTGTGTAGCTAAGGCAGTTCTTAGTAATAAAAACAAAGACAGGGGTATCACCAAACCAGATTTTAGGCTGTACTGCATGGCCACAGTGGTTAAGACAGCATGGTACTGGCACAAAAATAGAGACACAGACATTTGGAATCAAATAGAAAATCAGGAAATGAAACCAACAACTTACAACCACCTAATCTTCAATAAACCAAATAAGAATGTACACTGGGGGAGAGACTCCCTATTCAATAAATGTGCTGGGAGAATTGGATAGCCATATGTAAAAGATTGAAACTGGACCCACACCTTTCTCCACTCACAAAAAATTGATTCAAGATGGATAAAGGATTTAAATTTAAGGCATGAAATGATAAAAATCCTCAAAGAAATGATAGGAAAGCCACTGGAAGATATTGGCCTAGCTAAAGACTTTATGAAGAAGACTGCCATGGCAATTGAAACAACTACAAAAATAAACAAATGGGATTTAATTAAACTGAAAAGCTTCTATACAGCTAAGGGGACAATAACCAAAGCAAATAGACAACCTACCCAAGGGAAAAGGATATTTGCATATTTTGAATTAGACAAAAGCTTAATAACTAGGATCTATAGAGAACTTAAATTAATCCACATGAAAAAAGCCAACAATCCCATACATCAATGGGGAAGAAAGATGAACATAACCTTCTCTAAAGAAGACAGATGAATGGCTAGCAAACATATGAAAAAATGCTCATCATCACTAATTAATTATTAGAGAAATACAAATTAAAATCACCCTGCGATATCATCTAATCCCAGCGAGAATGGCCCGTATTACAAAATCTCAAAACTGCAGATGCTGGCATTGATGTGAAGAGAAAGGAACACTTTTACACTGCTGGTGGGACTGGAAACTAATACAACCTTTTTGGAAGAAAGTAAGGAGAAACCTCAGAGAACTCAACCTACACCTCCCATTTGATCCTGCAATCCCATTACTGGGTGTCTTTTCAGAAGGAAAAAAAGCCTTTTATTATAAAGACACTTATACTAGATTGTTTATCGCACCTCAATTTACAATTGCTAAAATGTGGAAACAGCCTAAATGCCCCTCAACCCAGGAATGGACTGGCAAGTTGTGGTATATGTATACCATGGAATACTATTCAGCCATTAAAAAAATGGAGATTTTGCAGCATTTGTATTAACTTGGATGGAGGTGGAACACATGATTCTTAGTGAAGCATTACAGGAATGGAGAAGCATGAATCCTATGTATTCAACTTTGATATGAGATCAATCGATGACAATTAATGACACAGTAGGGGGTGGAGGAAGGGGAGCGCAGACAGAGACAGAAGGAGAGAGGGGGTGGGGGAAAAGAAAAAAAAAGAACAGAAAACTGTGACTAATTCTCACATAAATTGGATTTAATTTTGACCAAAGTACATTATTTGAACAATAATTTTTGATTCAACTTGTTAATATGTTGTTTAGGATATTGCATCCTCATTTATAAGTGAAAAAGGTTTGTGGTTTCTCTTTACAATAATATATTTTTTCCAATTTTAATATCAGGTATATTCAGATGAAATAGAATGAATTTGAAGTATTTCTTCTTTTTCTATTGTCTACAAGATTTGGCACGATCTGTTTTTTTGAAATTATCTTCTATTTTTATTTATAAATATCAGTTGTCTATTTTTTGAGACTTTGGAAAAAAAAATCCTCCAGTGACTTTGCCCCTTACCTTTTATTTGCACAAAGTCCCCATTTGTCTAGAATGATGAGACATCTCTCATTACTTTTCATTCTGAGAGAATTCTTGGCAACTATTGCTTGGTTATTTTTCCACAGAAAATTTAGAATCACTTGTTCTGATTCCTAAAATAATCTTACTGTTTGTATTTAGATCTTATGAAACTTCTAGGTTAACTTTAAAAGATTTGAAGGCATTATGATGTTGAATATTCTCATGTTAAACTATGGTGCTGCCATTTGCTCCAGCTTACCAGTAGCATAGGAAAAGTTTTTTCTACATATAAAACTTGCTTAATTCTTATTGATTATATGCCTAAATATTTTATTATATTTATTTCTGTCATAAAGGAAGATTTTTCAGTCTTTGTACTTTCTAATTCTACTGATGTATAGACACTTAATTTTTTGATTAATTTCTTATACTGAATTATTTTACTAATTGTGGTTATTTTTGGTTCTGGAGAGATGAAAGCAAAATAATCTGTTTACGATTATAATTTCACCTCCTTCTTTCAAAAAAATTAATTATTTGGATATCAATTATCAAAATACGTATTGTAATTATACACGATCATAGTTTATTAATAATCATATAATAACCACTACTGCTCCCAAACTTCTAAATTATGAGTGCTAGTTTTTTGAATTTGGTAGGCATGGAGACACAGATGTGATGAGCAGTCAGAGGCACTTACTAAACTGCACACAGGGAGGTCATTGTAAAAGGCACTGTCTAAAGCAAATAAAGCAGATACTGTAGTTTCCTTTCAGAACATTATAATTTACAAGAGTAGCAATATGAAAGAGCATGAAATTTAAACTGATTCTTTGTGGCCTCTGATATAATGAGATATTATAGCAAAGATCACATAAATAATTCAATGCTATATCAATACTTATACTGAAAGAAACAGAACTTCATTATAACATGATAATTTAAAAAAGAAAAATGAATGTTTATTGATCACCTAGTGTATACCACACACTGCTAGGCCTTTTTACATGTATTACTTCATGTAATCCTTACCATAAGCCTTTCAAGAATTTTATTATTTTACCTACGTTATAAATATGCAAACAATTTCAGAAAAATTAAGTAGCTTGCCCAAAGTCAGCTAGTATATAGCAGAAGGGATTTGAATGTCTTTCTGACTGTATTACAATGGTCTCACTCTCACTATTACATAAATTAGGACATACTCCTTATCAAGTAATACTCACTGAAGATAACAGCTACATTTAGAAAAATTTGAAATAAACTTAATATAACCCCTCAACCTAGCATTATAATAGGACTCCACTGTATTTATACTATAACAAGAAACATGCTAAAACGAAAATAGCTCAACTGAAAGAATTCTAAATAATATAGAAATTACAAAATCACTTACCTGTTTTTCTGGTCCTAGTGCAGGTGAATCTGTTTCCAAACATATAGAAGTTAAAGGCAACTGTTTCACGAGTTTCTGCTTCTTAAAGAAAAGAAAAAGCTAGTAAGTTTGAAATGAAAGAAATAAAGATAAAATAAGGAGCATCAAATCTACATTTTAACACATCTTATTCTAGAAGAACTTAACATTTAAGCTTTAATGTTCAATTGATAAAGGCTACCAGGCCTACTATATTCTCATCATTTCACTAGTAGCAGTTATGTTAAAATATAAACACTCATGACAAAAATTATCCAAAGCTTTCCAGTAAACCAAAGAATAGCAACCACAGCAACAATGTATACCCAGCAAGAAATCCAAACATCTGATATTACCTGCCCACAGAAAGATCCAAGGAGTAACTTCTGTTTTTTCTTCACCATCAGCCATTTAGGGTTTATTTATATTTATCTTTTTTTTTGAGATAGAATCTCAAACTGTCACCCCATGTAGAGTGTAATGGTGTCATCAGAGCTCACAGCAATCTCCAACTCTTTTGGGCTCAAGTAATCCTCTCGCCTTGGTTTTTCTATTTTTAGTAGAGATGGGGGTCTCATTCTTGCTCAGGCTGGGCTCGAACTCCTGAGCTCAAGCAATCCACCACCCTTGGCGTCCCAGAGTGCTAGGTTTACAGGCGTGAGCCACCAAACCTGGCAATTTCTACCCTTCACTGTAAGGCACTCAAAGCTTTTTGTTTATAAACCTAAGGTTCTTATACACACCTAAATTTAGATTGGGGATGGATGATTTTTTTTCTTGTTTATGATTTTTTGTGTATGGATTATAAGAATTGCAATTAACTCAGTAAGTTTTTTTTTTTTTAATTGAGACAGAATCTCACTTTGTCACTCTCAGTAGAGTGTAGAGTGCAATGGTGTTGTAGCTCACGGCAACCTCAAACTCTTGGGCTCAAGCGATTCTCTTGCCTCAGCCTCCCCAGTAGCTAGGACTACAGGTACCCACCACAATGCCCAGCTACTTTTTTTGTTTAGCAGGCCCAGGCTGAGTTCGAACTCACCAGCCCCGGTGCATGTGGCTGGCGCCCTGACCAGGGAGCTATGGGTGCCCCCAACTCAGTAAGTTTTATGCCAAGAACACAATTCTCTTATTGCCACTACACTTAAAATTTAAAAATGAGAAAGGGGCACAAATAATGCACAGTGGAACACATTAAAATTAATTATTTAAGATGAATTTCAAAAACACAGAAATGGGCATTTTCATGTACTGTCGGTAGATAAAGTTTAAACTACTATAAAATTCCTTGGAGGAAATGTGACAATTTATGCCAAAATCAAAAAAATGCATAACCTTTTATTCAGTGATTCTATTTATAGGACATAGCTGGGCAAGTGTGCATATGAATTTGTAGATGTACAAAGGTATCCATGAAAACACTTTATAATAGAGAAAAACTGGAAAAAATCTAACTTTTATTTAAAGCAATCCTTAAATAAATTATGGTACATCCACACTGTGAAATATGATGCATGTAGGTCTGTGTCACAGACACAAATAGGTATTTGTGAAACTAAGTCAAGATAAAATAAAAAGAGTAGCATATCTATTAATTTTGTCTGAATCAATGTTAACAATAGTTCTCACTATGTAGCAGGGGTTACGCTGACTTGAAATTTGTACTTGGTTTTCTGTTGTGTTTTAATTTTTTTTCCCTTTCTGTGGGCTGTATTTTCACTTTCTTGAGAAAGTGCTTTGAAGTTCAAAAGTCTTACTTTTGTGTTATGAATATTTCAAATTTTGATAAAGTCCAACTTATCTACTTTTTCTTTGGTTGTTTGTGCTTTTGATTTCATTTCTCTGAAGCTATTGCCTAATTAAAGGTCACAAAGATTAAGACCTATTTTTTTCTAAGAGTTCTATTTTAGATTTTACATTCATCTCTTTGATCCATTTTCTGAGTTAATTTTTATGTATGTGTGAGGTAGAGACCTAAGATTAATTTTTGTAATTTAACTAGGCTAGTATCAGAGTATATAATGAAAGTTCATATTTTAAATTGTATTTCACAGTGTATAGACGAGTTTTAATGAAAGAATTTACCTGTTTACTTCTTATGATAGAAGGGGGAATTGAGAAAAAGTACCCAGCTCTTACTCCTTCCATTGCTACAGATGGCCGGCCATCGAATGCATGCAGCAGTACCTTGTCAGCCCCTCTCAAAAATAAAAAGATAAATCGGAGTTACATTTTATTTTCTGAACAAGAGGTTTTTCCATCCAATTAAACAATGGAGATCTGAAATTTTAAGTAAATGTTTGTCGCTATGATGTAAAAACGAAGTTCTATGACTTAAGGAATAGGATAAAAATATAGTAAATTCTTTTCTTCAGAATAAAATTATTAAATAAAATTGAAATACAATTTAAAAAACAATTATTTAAGTTTCTTGCATCATCAGACCTTTTCCAGAATTTTATGAGCTGTCAAATTATTGTTCCAAATAGGCTTTTAAATAGGCAAATTGATTTTCCTAACAAAAATGCTAGTGAAAGAAAAAAATGGAGAACTAAATGACTCACAAATTTGGCAATCAGAGTTGGCTTCACAAAAACCACCTCCAGTCCTTAAAGGACAGCTACTCAGCTGACATAAAAATCATGCCTTCTGTGATTCCAGAGGGGTTCAGTATTCATCACTGAGAAATCTATTTTTTCTAAGTGCAGGCAGTTAGATTTACTTCATTATTTGACAGTATTTTTTCAAATGGTGGATGTGATCATTAGCATGTTATAACCACAAATGCACTATGAAATCAGTAGGTCACAACCAATCAAGGTGCATTTGTACGTATGTCTGTGTATATGTGCTTTATACATACCTATACGCACATACCCATACATGGACTGGTTAAAACTGTTAGTTTTCTTTGTGTGTATACATGTCTGAAAGTATATTTCTGACCGTGGATGGCACTTTAAAAATAATGCTATAAGATATATTTTTACTTTACGAACTGGTGTAAATGATAGTGCACTTCATGGTCATAATCTGTATGATAACATCTTCTGAAACAGCAGCCAGGAATATACAAAATGGTGACCCATTGTGACTGCAGTATAATTGTCCTTCTTTGTCTTGTTTTTCCGTTACTTCATTAATTAGTTGACTGGGCTTATAAAGAAATATAAATTCTCTTTTTCATTCACTTTATCCTTGCTTGACAAATAAGATAATTTTTGCACTGAAAAACCTTGCAAATAATAGCTTTCACTTGCAAAATTGCCTTACATGATTTCCACTTCCACTTTTGCCCCTGCCTTTCCGTTTAAGAACTCAGATTAAAACATGGCTTGCTCTATGAGAAGACGGACTAGGACTGTCAATGTAAACAGCAGGCACATTTCTCTCAGGACCCTAAATACCTTGTTCACGTAAGAGGTTGATGGTAGGTCTTCCAGCAGAGCGTGAGTGCACATTTCTGTTCAAGAACAACAAATTTCCTTTTACGTACCCATGTGAAAGTATTATTTTTGTTCTATTAAAGCAATTCAGATGAAATACAGAGTCCTCCATTTCAGGAGGATTCTGATTATTATTTAATTTACTCTATAGTTACTGATATAAAAAAGATAATTAACCTACAAAGGCAAATTTAGTCTTTTGGCTAATTGGACCTGTCTGATTAGGACTTGTCTTTGCTCTTCCTTCTGTTCATCAGTGCCAGCAAATCTAGGGGAGAAATCTAGTCCAACCTATAACAGAAAAATAAAAGATATTACCGACTTACGGTTTAATGAACCCCGCAGAAGATAATATGAATCAGTGCTGTCCAACAAAAATATAATGTGAGCCACATAAAAATCTTAGTAATGGATTCTAGTAGCCACATTAAAATGTTAACAAAAACAGGTGGAATTAATTTTATTAATATAATTTATTTAACCTTATTTAACCCAGTATATCCAATATATTATTATTTGAACATGTAATCAATATAAAAATTTGAGTTATTTTATTTCTAAATCCACAGTGTATTTTACGCTTACAGCACATCTCAATTCAGAGCAATCACATTTCAAGTGTTCAATAGCTGCATGTGGCCACTTCACTGGACAGCACAGATTACAGATGACTGCTTCCCTTGACAGTATGTTGGCAAACATTCTATAATCTATATTCTGAATATAGATTAAGTGTTATTCTTATCTCTTATCTTGGGATTATTACCAAGTAATATACATATTTCATAATTATAAATTATTTAAGCAAAATATGTCCTTTAATTATAAACTCTAGCTTGCATAAAGCATATTTCTAAATTACTTATGAAGAGTTATAAATCTTATTTTAATTCACTAGTGGAAAGACTCATATTGAAGCAAAAAGAAAAAAAGTATTTAGAAATGCTATTTGGGCTCGGTGCCTGTAGCTCAAGTGGCTAAGATGCCAGCCACATACACCAGAGCGCAGGTTCGAATCCAGCCTGGGCCTGCCAAACAACGACAACTACAACAAAAAAATAACTGGGCTTTGTGGTGGGTGCCTGTAGTCCCAACTACTTGGGAGGCTGAGGCAAGAGAATGCTTAAGCCCAGGAGTTGGAGGTTGCTGTGACCTGTGATGCCATAGCACCCTACCCAAGGTGACAGCTTGGTTCTGTCTCAAAAGAGAAAAAAAAAATAGAAATGCTATTCGTTTTCTCCCATTAAGATAAGCCTATGATGGCTCTGTGCCTGTGGTTCAACGGGCTAAGGCACCAGTCACGTACACCTGAGCTGGTGGGTTTGAATCCAGCCCAGGCCGGCCAAACAACAATGACGGCTGCAACCAAAACAAACAAACAAACAAAAAAATGGCCGGGTGTTGTGGCGGGCCAAAAAAAAAAAGATAAGCCTATAATAAGGCTTTCTATTGTTTCATCCCCAAGCTCTCTTGCTTATTGAGAAAGTAGCAACAAATTATTATTCAGCTGAATGAGGTGAATATAATTATCCAAGTCAGTTATAATCATCAATACTGAACTAAAGATTATTGTCATGTATCTTATGGAGGTCTGGATTAGAAGTTGCCCAGGTAATGGGAATTTACCTCGCCAATTGCCAACAGCTGATCTTTGTATTTCTCAATAATGGGCAAAGCTACATCCAAATCCTGGGAGGAAGAAAGTATAATTGTTAAAACAGAAAGAGAAGAGAACTAATATTTCACAAGTACTTACTATGGGCCAGACACTATGCTATCCTGGTGCTTATATATGTAATCCATTTGACCAAAGAACTAGGAATAGTATTCCTTCCCTAATGGTGAGTACCTCTACCTGTAAATTTGAGTAGAAACATTCCTTATCCATTCAGGTTGTAAGAATATGCCCTTTTATTTTTGAGACAAAGCCTCAAGCTATCGCCCTGAGTAGAGTGCTGTGACATCATAGTTCACAGCAACCTCCAACTCCTGGGCTCAAGGAATTCTCCTGCCTCCACCTCTCAAGTAGCTGGGACTAAAGGTGCCTGCCACAACACCCAACTATTTTTTGGTTGTAGCCATCATTGTTGTTTGGCGGGCCCGGGCTGGATTTGAACCCGCCAGCTCAGGTGTATGTGACTGGTGCATTAGCCGGTTGAGCCAAAGGCGCTGAGCCAAGAATATGCCCTTTTATAAAGATTCCCACTTCTCTTTTGGAGGCATTTCCTGGCATTTAAGAGGCATGTGGATTTCCTGGAATACCAGAGAGAGAGAGAGAAGCAAGCTACCAAGTGGTCATTTTTACAAGATTTGGGGATTGCATTTTTTTTGTTTGTTTTGAGACATAGTCTCACCTTGTCACCCTAGATAAAGTGCTATGGCGTCACAGCTCACAGCAACCTCAAATTCTTGGGCTTAAGCAATTCTCTTGCCTCAGCCTCCCGAGTAGCTGGGACTACAGGTGCCCGCCACAACATCCGACTTTTTTTTGTTTAATTGTAGTTGTTGTGATTTAGCAGGTCTGGGTAGGGCTTGAACCTGCCAGCCCTGGGGTATGGCGTTGGTGCCCTAATCACTGAGCTACGAGCGCCAAGCCTAGGATTGCATTGTTAAGTTTTCCTTTTCAGAGCACTACTGATTGATGAGTTTAGAAGAATCAGATGATGCCATATTTCCTTTGTACTGTTTCATTGACTTCTTTCTTTACTTTCCTTTTTTTTGATAAGGTTTTACTATGTTGCCCAAACTCCTGGCTCAAGCAATCCTCCTGCCTTAGCTTTCCAAGTAGCTGGAACCATGGGTGTGCCTTGCTATGTTTGGCTTCATTGATTTATTTTCAAAGTCCTGCTGGGCCTATCTGTCCTAAAGGTTCAACAACATAAACAATAAATATGACATGCATGCTTGTTTGTTAACTACTGAAGTAGCTATGTACCTTTAGTTGTCTTTCTGCTTAAGAGAATTTGTGAGGGTTTCCTTCTTTCTAAGGAATGGGAAAGACAAATATATGGAAAATTACTTCCAGACACTTTTTAGACTACTTTGTGGATTTTGGTTTCAGCACATGTACATTGCAAAGTACTTCTACTGAGGATTATCAGAACAAGAGAGAATTAAGAAAATGGAGGTAAAGTAGATGACAGAAGAACAAGAGGAGATTTTATAATTATGCCTCTCCAAAGAGAGAAAAAAGATGAAGAAGAGTGCATTGAGGTCTTAGGAATATGTTCTAGTGGAACTGATAAAGAAGAATTGGAGATAATGACCGTAGGTATCAGAGAAGGTGACAACAAGCTGAGTTGGTTAAATAGTGTCAAACAAAGCTTTTTCCATCTCAAGAATCCAAACTGCTCTATGTCTCTGGGATCTCAAAGGACTACAGAAGTAGAAAAAATCAGCTGGGAAATGTTGGACACTTAGAAAGTCCAAGTCACAAAGAAACTGCACATCTGGATGAAGATCAGATGTAGAAAAGAACCAGGACTCTTAGAACATGTATTAGGTATGAAAAAAGCAAATTTGTAAAAACAAATTTACAGTGAGATTATCTAATCTCCTAATGGAAAAGATCTAGAAGTTTGCAGCAAGTAAAGGATGATAAATAGAAATTAGTAGAATACTTATTATTTAATGCATACATTTGTGTGTGTGGTCTTTATTGTTTTATCTTACCAGACGTGAACATATTTATGAGGATATTTATAGTTCTATTTCTGACCCAAGTTATATTCCCACTTCTCCCATAAAGTCTCAAGTTCTTTAATGGCTGGTGATTTCATTATTTTTCTTAAAATAAGATCCTATACTGCTATACTTTATGACTGTGAGTAAAACTAGTACATAATTATTCACAATTTATAAATGAGGAAATTGAGACCTGGCAAAGTTAAGTAACATGCCAGAGATAAGAGAACCAGTAGGCAAGGTTTCTCTGAATTCGAAGCCCATTCTGTTTCTACCATGTTGCTGAAAGAAGAAAGGAGGAAGGGAGGCAAAAAGGGGAGGGAGGAAAACAGGAAGGAAGTTAGACAGGAAGAAAGGAAAGGAGGAAGGGGAGGAGGGGGGGCAAGGTGGAAGAAGGGAAGGAGGAAAGAAGGAAGGCAGGCAAAAGGAAGTGAGAAAGGAGAGATTTATTTGGAACAATTCTAAACAATTACAATAGCATTTTTTCTTTTATACAGAAACTTTGGCTTAAGATTTTTTTAATTAAAGAAAAAATTTTGTCTTCAGAACCTTTACAACAGGGGTCAGGTATTAAACAGAAATGAGTGAAGTGTGGCGACTAGAGACAGTAGCCACTTGAGAGCATGCCCTACCTGTAGGGGTAGCAGATTGTGGCCAGTGAATGGAGTTTATCGCAGTTCACTGTAGTTCATCCCTAGTGCCTAAACTGTGCCTGGTAATATTTATTGAATAAATGAATGAATTGATTACAAAACATGCTATAGCATTTGTGTGATGCTAGGCAATTCATTTTATTAGCCAAGTTAATTTAATGAATGTTTACTACATACCTAGCTTTGTACCACATATTCTGGAAGGTTCTAAAGATGCAACAGGGTATACTTCTTGCTTTAAAGGAACTTATAATCTAATAAGTAAGGGAAAATTAAACTGTGGTATGGACTACTGGAACTGGAACAAAAATGGGCTAACTCTGCTCATCTCTGTTCTATTCTGCAAGGCTATCCAGAATTTGATGAATTTGTATCTGCTTTGAAATCAGGAATTACGGGGCGGTGCCTTTGGCTCAGTGAGTAGGGCGCTGGGCCCATATACTGAGGGTGGTGGGTTCGAACTGGGCCCTGGCTAAACTGCAACAAAAAAATAGCCAGGCATTATGGTGAGAGGCTGAGGTAGGAGAATCACCTAAGCCAAAGAGTTGAGGGTTGCTGAGAGCTGTGACGTCATGGCATTCTACCAAGGGCAACAAAAAAAAAAAAAGAAAGAAATCAATAATTACCTATCTATTGCTGGTATGTTAATTACTTTTTAAAGTCAAATAGCCCTATCAGTTCTATGTTAATGTCCAAGAAATGTACATGACAAATCCACCCACTTCTCTTTACCCCCATTGCTACCACTCTGGTCCAATCCACCATCATTTCTCACATGGACTACAGCAATAGCCTTTTTTCTCCCTTCTTCCTGTTTTTCCCTCTTCAGAATTCATTTTTTATACCATACTCCAGGGGATGTTTTTAAAATGTAAATCACATCTTGTTACTTCTTACTTCAGTTCTTACGCTGCACGTAAAATAAAATCTAACAAGGCCCTCTGCCCATTCCTCTGACCCCAGCACTATTACTTTCTTTACCTTTTTCCTTCTAGCTACATCAGCCACCTGTTTTTTTTTTACCACATGGAGCTTATTCCTATCTTAGGACTTTTGTTCTTTGTTGTTTCTTTTGCCTACAATACTCTTGACCCTCTTTTTGCATGGCCAATACCTTTGTAGTATTTAAGTTGCTGCTCAAATGTCATCATCTCACAGAGGTCTTCCCTGAGGACACACTCTAAAAACCAGCAATGATAACTGTCATATAATCTTGTTTTATTTTCTTCAAAGCATTTAGTGCTATCTTAAGTTGTCGTGTTATTGTGATTGCCCAATCTAAAATCTCGCTGAGGGATCTCACTCACTGTTGGACATATAGTGTTGAGAGCAGTGCCTGGCCCATGGTAGGTATTCAGTAGCTAACTAAATAGATGCCTATTAGTATAAATCTCTACGTAAAAGGGAGAAGAGCTGCCCTGCTATGATTCTCAACAGTTTGGGAATTCTAACTATGGCAATTAAGCTAACTTGATTATACTCAACATCCTAATTACAAGTCTTTTTACCTGAAGAGAATTAAAAGTAATTTTATTTTGAAATAAGTAGAGTTACTTGGGGGATCTTAGTATATGAATAGAGATACATCATTATATATAAGAAATGATGCCCTGAAAAAATGCTCATCATCCTTAATCATCAGAGAAATGCAAATCAAAACTACTCTGAGATATCATCTAACCCCACTAAGATTAGCCCATATCACAAAATCCCAAAATCATAGATGTTGGCATGGATGTGGAGATAAGGGAACACTTCTACATTGCTGGTGGGAATGCAAACTAATACGTTCCTTTTGGAAAGATGTTTGGAGAATACTTAGAGATCTAAAAATAGACCTGCCATTTGATCCTATAATTCCTCTACTAGGTATATATCCATAAGACAAAAAATTACATTATAACAAAGATATTTCATATGAAAGCTATACATTGGTTTCATAGTAGGGCTGAGTATGTTGGATACTTTTTCTTCCATTCTTGAGATATTTTGCTAAGAAGAATATGTTCCAGCTCCATCCATGTAAACATGAAAGATGTAAAGTCTCCATCTTTCTTTCTTTCTTTTTTTTTAAACAAGTGAACAGTTTATTAAGAATTAAACAAAGGTTTGATGTGATACAGTACAAGCAAGACAGTCAAGGTAGGTATAATAGTACTACTTACACAAAAACTTAAATTTCACCTCAAAAAAAATCACAAGACAACAGGGAAAGCAATTTCACTGTTATAAAATAAGTTATTTCATGCAAAGTATTAACTCTGCCCCCCCAAAGCCCAACCTCCCAACAAACAAAAAACTATCTGGGAATATTGCTGTGCTAACATATTAACCACAGTATAATCATTTATAGAAAAACAGTAATTAAGCAATGAATTAAATTAAATAACAAAGTTCAAACTATCATAAACTCATAGACCACAATGATTTTACAAAACAAGCAATTCCAGAAATCTTATAAACAATTAAAAAAGAAGAAATATTTCAAAATCTGGATACACCTGATATTGAAATTTGAGAAAATATATTGTTATAAAGGGAAATTACAAACATGTTTCACTTATAGATGAGGATGCAGTATCCTAAACAACATATTGACAAGTCAAATTACACAATTAATATTTAAGTAATGTACTTTGGTCAGAATTGAATCCAATTTAATATGAAAGTTAGTCACTATTTTCTTTTCTTTTTTTTTGGTTTTCTTTCCCTCGCCCCATCCCTCCTTCTCTGTCTGGTCTCTCCTTCCCCCATGCCCCACTGTGTCATCGATTGTCATTAATTGTCCTCAAATCGAAGTTGAATACATAGGATGCATGCTTCTCCATTCTTGTGATGTTTCACTAAGAATAATAAGTTCCACCTCCATCCAAGTTACTACAAATGCTGCAAAGTCTCCATTATTTTTGATTGCTGAGTAATATTCCATTATATACATATACCATAGCTTACCAATCCACTCCTGGGTTGAAGGACATTTAGGCTGTTTACACACTTTAGCAATTGTAAATTGGGCAGTGATAAACAGCCTCGTACAAATGTCCTTATAATAAAAGTTTTTTTTTTCTTCTGGATAGATGCCCAGCAATGGGATTGCATGCAATGGGAGGTCTAGGTTGAGTTCTTTGAGCTTTCTCCATACTTCCTTCCAAAAAGGTTGTATTAGTTTGCAGTCCCACCAGCAGTGTAAAAGTGTTCCTTTCTCCCCACATCCACAATGCAATCATGAGATTTTGTGATATAGGCCACTCTCAATGGAGTTAGATGGTATCTCAGGGTGGTTTTAATTTGCATTTCTCTAATAATTAAGGATGATGAGCATTTTTTCAAGTGTTTACTGGCCATTTGTCTGTCATCTTTAGAGAAGATTCTATTCATCTCTCTTCCCCATTGATGTATGGGATTATTGTTTTTTTCTTGTAGATTAATTGAAGTTCTGTATAGATTCTGGATATTAAACTTTTGTCAGATTCAAGATGTGCAAATATCCTTTCCCTTTGGGTATGTTGTCTACTTGCTTTGGTTGTTGTCTCCTTGGCTTGCAGAAGCTTTTCAGTTTAATTGAGTCCCATTTGTTTATTGTTATAGTTGTTGCTATTGCCATGGCAGGCTTCCTCATAAAGTCTTTCCTCAGGCCAATATCTTCCAGTGTTTTTCCAATTCTTTCTTTGAGGATTTTTATCATCTCATGTCTTAAATTTAAATCCTTTATCCATCTCGAATCAATCTTTGTGAGGGGAGAAAGGTGCACATCCAGTTTCAGTCTTTTACATGCGGATATCCAATTCTCCCAGCATCATTTATTGAATAGGGAGTCTTTCCCCCAGTGAATGCTCTTGTTTGGTTTATCAAGGATTAGACAGCTGTAAGTTGTTGGTTTCATTTCCAGGTTTTCTATATGATTCCAAGTAACAATGTCTCTATTTTTGTGCCAGTACCATGCTGTCTTAACCACTATGGCCTTGTAATAAAGCCTCAAATCAGGTACGGTGATACCCCTGGCTTTGTTTTTATTACTAAGAACTGCCTTAGCTATACGGTTTTTTTTCTGGTTCCATACAAAGTGCAGAATCATTTTTTCCAAGTCTTGAAAGTAGGATGTTGGTATTTTAATAGGGATGGCACTGAATCGGTAAATTGCTCTGGGAAGTATAGGCATTTTCACGATGTTGATTCTTCCCAGCCATGAGCATGGTATGTTCTTCCAGTCTCCATCTTTCTTTTGCGCTGCATAATATTCCATCATGTACATATACTACAATTTATTAATCCATTTGTGGTTGATGGGCACTTGGGCTTCTTCCATGACTTAGCAATTATGAATTGGGCTGCAATAAACATTCTGGAATAAATATCTTTGCTATAATGTGATTCCATCCCTGAGATGGGATTGCTTGTTCTTTTCTTGCTAATACATTTGAGTTCTCTGTGGATTCTGGTTATTGAACCTTTGTTGGAGAAGTAACCTGCAAATATCTTCTCCCATTCTGAGGGCTGTCTGCTTACATTACTTACTGTGTTCTTGGCTGTGCAGCAGGTTTTTAGTTGGATCAGGTCCCAGTAATGCATTTTTGGTGTTGCTTCAATTGTCCAGGGGGGTCCTCTTCATAAAATATTCATCAAGGTCTATTTCATTAAGAGTTTTCCCTGTACTTTCTTCTAGTATTTTATAGTTTCATGTATTAAGTTTAAATCTTTAATCGAGTGAGAGTCTATCTTAGTTAATGTTGAAAGGTGTGGGTCCAGTTTCAGTCTTCTACAGGTTGCCAGCCAGTTCACCCAGCACCATTTGTTAAATAGGGAATATTTTCCCGAGTGAATATTTTTAAGTGGCTTATCGAAGATCTGGGTTCCTCTTTTGGTTCTCTATTCTGTTCCATACATCTGCTTGTCTGTTTTTGTGCCAGTACCATGCTGTTTTGATCACTATCAATTTATAGTATAGTCTGAGGTCTAGTAGCATTATTCCTCCTGCTTTGTTTTTATTGCTGAGTAATGTTTTGGCTATGTGAGATTTTTTTTCTGATTCCATATAAAATGAAGAATTATTTTTTTTGAGATCTTTAATGTATGACTGTGGAGCTTTCATAGGGATTTCATTAAAATAGTATATTGCTTTGGGTAGTATGAAGTTTGGAGGACCTATCCAACACACCAAAGGAGTGTTAAAATCTCTGACTATTATGGTGCTGGAGGAAATCAAGTTGCTCATGTCTGTAAGAGTCTCTCTTGTAAATTGAGGTGCATCCTGATTGGGTGCATAAATGTTAATAATTGAAATCTTGTCATGTTGAGTGTTACCCTTAACAAATATGAAGTGACCATCCTTATGTTTCTTTACTTTTGCTGGTTTAAAGCCTATTGTATCTGTGAATAAAATTACAATGCCTGCATTTTCCTGATTTCCATTTTCCTGAAATATAGATGACCATCCCTTCACTCTGAGTCTAAATTTATCTTTTAAGGTAAGGTGAGATTCTTGTATGCAGCAGATCTGGCCTGAGTTTTTGTATCCAGTCAGCCAACATTTGCCTTTTTAGAGGACAATTTAAGCTATTTACATTAATTGTAAATATTGATAAGCCAGTAGAATTTTGGTTGTCAAGTTTTTTGAAAGTCCAGTGGACATTTCTAATCCTTTCACCACTGTGGAAGCTGGAATTTGATTAAAAGTTTCTGAGTGAGTTTACTTTAGTGGTGGTGGATTGCACTGATCATTATGGAGGATAGGTCTGAAAATATCCTGGAGAGCTGTTTTAATTATGGCAAATTTCTTCAACATGTAAATTTCATTAAAGGATTTAATTTCTGTATCATAAATGAAATTCAGTTTTGCTGGATACAGGGTCCTGGGTTGAAAGTTATTTTGTTTTAGGAGATTAAAAGTTGATGAGCACCCTCTTTTAGATTGAAAGTTTTCAGCAGAGAGATCTGTAGTCATTCTAATATTCTTTCCCTTGTAGGTTATGGTTTTCTTATATCTGGCTGCTTAAAGAATTTTCTCCTTTATTTTAACTTTAGCAAAGTTAATTATAATGTGTCTAGGAGATGTCTTATTTGGGTTGAGTGGTGCTGGTGTTCTTAAATTGCCTCCTATTTGAATTTCAGAATCTCTTGGCATGTCTGGGTTATTCTCCTTCATCATCTCATGAAGTAGAGTGTCTGTGCCTTTTGTAGCAATATTATTGCCTTCAGGAATTCCCGTAAGGCAAATATTAGTTTTCTTTGAATTATCCCAGAGCTCTCTGAGAGAATGAACTGATTTTCATCTCCACTTATCTTTCTCTTTGAGCATGTGGCAGCATTCAAAAGCTTTGTCTTCAATGTCAGACATCCTTTCTTCTGCCTGATCCATTCTGTTACTGAGGGATTCTCCTGTATTTCTCATATCTTTGAGGGCTGCAAGTTCTTGTCTCAATGTGTCAAAATCTTTTGTGATTTTGTCTATGAATTCATTGAATTCTTGAGACAACTTTTCAAACGCTCTTGAATTTTGAATTCCAACTTTACCTTCATTCTATTAATCTTATTTGCAATCCAAATTCTGAATTCAATTTCTGACATCTCAGCCATTTGTTTATGAATGGGATCTTCTGTTGTCCGTCATGTGATCCTTGAGGGGGTTTATCTACCCTGGTTATTCATGTTACCAGAGTTTTTCTGCTGATTCCGTCCCATGATTATTTTACACCATTTGGCTAGATGCGCAGATAAGGTGAAGATGGGTTGGGGGCTCCTGGAGTAGTGATTGGCCAGTCCTTTGTCCAAAAGCTGGGACTGGTGTTTGTGCCTTTTCCCCTAGAGCTTTGCAAAGGAGCCATACAGTGCTATGGCCTGAGACACTGCGGACCTGCTTGATGTGATTGGGCTAAGTGGCTCTGTCTTGTTTTCAGCTGGCTTCTGTCCTACCCTAGTGAATCAGTTACTCTGGGTTGAAGTCTCAGCTGTGGCGAAATACAAGCAATTAAGTCACCCCACCCCACATGGGCAACGACTAGAAAAGGAAAATCAAACCTTCCCACAGCAATATACCCAGGGTACGACTTTGGATAGTCCTGCTGTGATTGGCACAGTTCAAGAGATCCAACTCAGTTGTCCCAGTTAGTATTCAGTTTCAAGTAGGAGAGTTCAAATGGTCTTTGGCAACTAGATAGCAGGGGTCTGCTGCTTGAGTATAACTTGCTCTGGTCCTCTGTGGAGTCAGAAAGACCCACCCTGCAAATGAAATAGTCTGGGATAGTTGATGCCTCCTTCCCCACCTTGCACATCTATTACACCCAGTCACTGATAACCCTGCAGGGCTATGACCCTGTTCCCTCCAATGAGCAGATGCTCCAGGGGTTTGTGCTTGCCTGAGTCACAGGGAGATCTATGTCTCCTCAGCCACACCACTGCACTCTGCCACCATCCAGCAGTGGGAGCTGAGGCCTGACAACCTCGGGTGCTTAATGGAAGCTGGGGAGGGTCACTCAGTTCTAGCCCTGCCCCTGATTGATGTTGCTGACACTTATATTTCTGCAGAATTTATGTTTCTGTCCAAGCTATAGTCCCCTGTGGACCAGGAGCTGTTTGAATTCCTAGAAACTGTGACTTGGCCCCAGTCTCTGCCACTGCCTGGAGCTGGCATGTCTGTCTACACTGCATTATGTGTTTGGGCCGGAGAGGTTAGAGCTCACATTCAGCTCTCAGTTCCTGCCTCCTCCCACCTGCTTTTGTCTCAGCTATGATCCCCTAGAGGCTAGGTGCTTCTTAGGCTCACTAAAGCAGTCCTTCTGACTCAGCCCTGCTCTGGGAGTATGCCATCTCAGTGTGCACGTATTCTAGTCTCTGTCCTGGCCACGCCCCACCTCAGGCATACCCTTTGTTTATGGGGCCTGGGTTTTTGTCCCTGATCTGTACCGCCAGTTGCTGCCATTAGAGAAGATGTCCGGCTTTCTCTGATTGACCAGAGAGGCAGGGAGTGTCTCTCCAAAATATCCTAGAGGTGTGAGCCCTATTGTTCCTGCCACTGCTGCTCTGTGCCTCGGGGCACCACCTCTCCCTCTCCCGTATGGTTCTCTCAGTCCACCATTTTCTCATTATACCTGTGCCACAGAATCAGCACAGACCTGTGATAGCCCATGCCTTGTCTACATCTCTTGAGAAAATTCCCAAGAATCCAGACTCTATGGGGGGTAGGCTATCAGACCTCAGGGTGAGAGTGGAGGGGAGTGCTGGGAGTTCAGAATTACAGATAGAGAATATATGTAGTTTCATGCCTGGCAGGAGAGTGCCATGGCACACTAGTAGGGGAAGGAGTTCCAGTTTTTAGAGGGTCTCTCCCATGGGATAAAATAGGAGGAGTTCTGAACTCTGCTTGCTTGTTTGTAGAAAGTATACTGTGAGCTCTTCTCATGGGGAGGGGACTCCTATCTGCTTGGTGATGGATTTTGTACCAATTGTTTGTTTCCTTGGTGTTGCAGCTCGCCTCAGCAGGATCGATGTGTGTTCTTCAACCTCTCTTGGCTTAGCTTCCAGCCATCAGCTTACTTACTAAACTTCTGTCCTTTAACTCTCCTTCTGGATGGGAGCCTCTGTGGAAAGCTGGCTCCAGTCGGCCATCTTGCCTCCACCCTTGCTTCTGTAGTTACATTCTTCAGGCAAATTCCCAATTTGCATACAAGTCTATTTCGGGGTAAATCGACTTTCCATTACTCACTGAAGATGGAGTCATTCCTTTCCAGCCCCCTGAGGAACCCTCAAGCCAGAAGTAAGAGAAGCATCCCTGCAGGAATGGGGATCAATTTAAGCCAATAACCTGGCAGGATCCTAGTAGTTCTTACCTTCTCAGATATGGGCTGGAGCTAGATGTAATAAGAATATGGGGTGGGGGATTAGTTTTGAATTGACTTAATTGATGTTTATGTAATGGAGGAGATTCTATTTACTGTGTTAAGCATGATGGTTTAATAGGCAAGGCAGTGCATTTTATTTAAAATTAAAAAAGAAAGCTTTCCCCCCCTCCCTATAATAAGAGTCATTGTAAAATGTAAGGCAAGGCTCGGTACCTGTGGCTCAATGGGCTAAGGTGCCAGCCACGTACACCTGAGCTTGTGGGTTTGAATCCAGCCTGGACCTGCCAAACAACAATGGTGGCTGCAACCAAAAAGTGGATGGGCATTGTGGCGGGAGCTTGTAGTCCCAGCTACTTGGGATGCAGAGGCAGGAGACTCACTTGAGCCTAGGAATTGGAGGTTGCTGTGAGCTGTGATGCCATGGCACTCTATCCAGGGTGACAGCTTGAGGCTCTGTCTCAAAAAAAAAAAAAAAAAATGCAGAAAAACTAACCTAGCCTTATGGCAGGTGCCTGTAATC
>CAUYON010003068.1:0-37349 GCA_963573935.1 Arctocebus calabarensis | reverse complement strand
ATCCCATTACTAGGCATCTACCCAGAAGGGAAAAAATCCTTGTATCATAAGGACACTTGCACTAGACTGTTTATTGCAGCTCAATTTACGATCGCCAAAATGTGGAAACAACCTAAATGCCCACCAATCCAGGAATGGATTAGCAAGCTATGGTATATGTACACCATGACTTATGTTTTTAATTAAATAACTGACTACAATCGAGCTAAAGTTAAGTTTTACTGTGTTGCCTAAATATGTGTATCAGCTGTATTTCAACGTAGGCTGGGCCATGCCAGTGGGTCAGAGACAGCCCGGAGGAGGCCAGCAAGACTGAAGAATATGCTAGACACATACTTCTGGGCATAGAGAAAGCCATGATTTTTACCACTTGGTTGGAATTTTAAATTTTGTGTGGTTTTTCTAAACAAAGTACTAAACAACTCAAAAATATATGGGGGTAATGATTAAATTATCTATAACCATAAAGCATGAAAATCATGCAAATAATCTAGTCCAGAGGGCATCATTTAATCTGTTCTAAGTGCTGTATTCTTTTTATAAGTAAATCATTCCTGTGACATTAGACAATTGTAGTTTAAAACTGAGTAATCTAATTTATTGGTCATGGCAAAGATTCAGCTCTTTGAAAAGCTTAGTCATTTTTAACCTTCTCATTGTTTATTGTTATGCAGCTCACAATGGAGTTTAATTTTTAGAATATTTATGCCTTCTCCTTATGAAATAGTATCCCAAAGTCAATCATTTCCAATGGTATTTGGAATCCCAAATCTTAATTCCTTTCCAGAAATAATAGAAATAAATAAACCCCCATAGATCTTTTCCCATTTCCTTCTTAAATAGATCTTTTCACTTTTGCAGACCCCCGCTCTCCCTGTGATTTCTGATTTAATTCCCACTGGTTGCCTTTTTTATTTTAAGCCTACCTTAAAGTGGTGGTAAAGAAAGTCTTCAACGTTTGTCAGCTGAATTACTCTACTAAGAAAAGGTGATTTAATATGTGGCTTTAAATTTAGCATACACACACACACACACACACACTTTTGATTGGGTGATCTAAGGCTTTGAAGACCTTAAATTGGAAAGTAATTTCAAAATAATCATTTTTTATTCTTTAGACAATTTGAAAATAAACTCCCAACCTGAGACTTCCAAATGTCACTTCTGAGTCCCTATCTACATAAAAATATTTACCAAATAACAAATGCAGAGGTGGGAGGGGGCTTGTTCAGGAACAGCAAAGAGTTAGTCTAGTCAGAGAAGAGTGAGCAAGGAGGAAAGTGGTAGAGAGGCGACGGAGAGATGGGGGAAAATGGGTCAAGTCACCAAATCCCATTAGGAAGCACAGCATCCTGGAGCTGCCTTACCAGTGGGGTACGTTGGAAAAGCCACTTCAGTTCTTTGAGCCTCTGTTTCTTTCCCTGAATCAATTGGGGGCAATTATAAGCACTTTCTATGGTTTTTGATTCACTTTCTTCTAAAACACAAATTGTTCTCACACAGAGTAAATACTAAATAAATAAATATTAGTAATGGTTACTATCTGTAATAACTGATTGGTCATGAATTTCTGCCCTTGTCCCCATGTGTATATCTCAGTCATCCCTCAGACTGGATTATGTAAAATGGCATTCTCCATAGTTCAGTTTATTTTGCATTGAGGATCACTTAGTAACATATAAGGAAAGACAAAACAATAGCATTTTTCTTTTGCTTAAACACACTACTATCACCATCATGTCATTTATGGCTTCTTATAAGTTGATCCAAACATGCAGTTCCAAAAGTACTGCTCACAACTTTGCAGCTAGGACCTTCTGCTCTGGGCTGTGGTTTGTCTGCTCTCTTGCCCTCTGAGGCTCTGAGTGCCTGCTCTTTTCTAAAGAGAGAAATTCAAATTCTACTCTTCCTTTTCTTCACTTTCAAACCAACACCCTACTGTTGGATATTCATGGAGTTTGCATGTTATGTTGTTATGATAATGCTCTTCTCAAAAATGCTAATTTAGAACACATCATAGCTTAAGTGACAATTATTCAGACCAGAAGGAGACTTCCTATGGATTGGAATATCAGCAGTCACAGTCAGTAAAATGTTTATGGGTGATTTATATTAGATGCAATATAAAAACAATAAGAAGCTATCCAATAGAAATCAATAAGTTCTCTGGACCTGTTCCAGGAAGGTGTCATAGTGTGATATAAAATATATTTTCTATAATAAAAAGAAAAAGAAAATATGTCACAACACCACCATAGTCTTTTTTGTTGTATCATTTTGGTACTACTTCAATGTGGTTATAGCAATATTTCCATTTTGGCATCTCTGGAATATTTAAAGGCAAAATTCTTTTCAGAGAAATTCAGAAAACTAATTAAAGTAAAATTTCAAAAGAAATGTTTCATTTTTGCTTCATTAAATACAGTTCTCAGAGTTTTGGCATCTTGTATTACTTATAGTATATATAGCACATATTTACATATTCTTAAATAATTTTCTAATAAATTTCTAACTTGAAAAATATTCTAATAAATTTCTAACTTGAAAAATATACTTGAAGCATACATAATGTTAACTTCATATTAACCTGATTACAAGTTCTCATGGAAGGATTTGTTTGGCTGGGCTTAAGTGTGGTGTCCTCTTTGGGAACCCAAGAAAACATAATTCAAAAACCTACAACTCTTACTTGACTCATACGATTGAAGAAGGTAAAAGGAATTCTTAAAGAATATGATAGTTCTAGAATAAAAGAAGGGCACTAGGTAGATAATATATGACAAGCTAAATGCATTTCTACCAAACCACAATTATTATTACTAATGCTGTTACTATTATTGTTACTATTATTTATGGGTCCGACCAAGAAGGAAAATACTAGTGGGACATGAACATTCTTAACACCTAGACCCCACACTGACCTTATGGCTGCTCTAATCCTTACTAACATATAAAGAAAGACAAAACAAAAATAACATTTAATCTAAAATGAGCTTTTAGGCTGAGCATGGTAGCTTATGCCTGTGATCCTAGCATTCTGGGAGGCCAAGATGGGTGGACTGCTTGAGTTCAGGAGCTCAAGACCAGCCTGAGCAAGATTGAGACCCATCTCTACTAAAAATAGAGAAACTAGCCTGGCGTTGTGGCAGATGAATGTAGTCCCAGCTACTCCGGAGGCTGAGGCAAGAAGAATCGCTTGAGCCCAGAAGTTTGAGGTTGCTGTGAACTATGATGCCTTAGCCCTCTAGCTAGGGCAACAGAGTGAGACTCTATCTCAAAAATAAAAAAATAAAATGAACCTAAAGGAAAAAAATATATATATATCTTAATCTAAGTGTAAAAAATCAATTCATTGACATATAAAAAATTTCTGACAATATAAAATAATAATACATACAATAAAAATATATATATCATTTTTGCATTCCAGGTCTCAATTTCTTTTCCTAGAAGGAATGGCTTAGCAGTTTCCTATGTATCCTTCCAGAAATATTTCATGAATATATTGCATATAAAAGTACATAAATGACTTCACATGAATGGCATGTGTGTGTGTATAACATATATACCCAGGTGGGAGATAGCATTTATATTATATAATTTTATTGGTAAGTGGTCTTCCTTTGTTTGGATAAATCATAATTAATTTTACCAGTCTCATATTAGTTAAATATCTAGTTTACTTTTTCTGTTACTATAGTATTGCAATGAATATTTATATCTCCATGTCTTTGCAAATATATTTGTATGATAAATTCCTAGTAGAATTACTGATTCAAAGATTTTTTAAATAATTTTTTATCACATTGTCCCCCATAAATGTGTCACCACTTTGTTTCCTACTGACCACATATCTTAGAAGAATGCTAGTTTCCATACAGACTTGTCAGTAGAGTGTTATTATCTAATTTTCCTTACCCCATTAATCAGTGAAATATATTTTATTAATTGCATGCCTCTACCAGCACTTGGGAGGCCAAGGCAGATGGATTGCCTGAGCTCACAGGTTCAAGACCAGCCTGAGCCAGAGTGAGATCCCGTTCTCTAAAAAATAGCTGGGTGTTGTGTCCAGCACCTGTAATCTCAGCTACATGGGAGGATGAGGCAAGAGGATCACTTGAGCTGAAGAGTTTGAGGCTTCTGTGAACTAAGATTCCATGGTACTCTACCAGGGGTGACCAAGTGAGACTCTGTCTCAAGAAGCAAAATGTCATGACTCTATGTATTTACCTTTATAATCACCATAATTAATGATACAATCTCAGGAGCACAATAACTACTTCCACAGCACAAAGACTCTCCTCTTAGGAATATTAACTTTTTCTTACATCTACAAAGTGGAAAATGTGTCTCAGTCACCTAAATATTATCAAGGAACAAGGCACAAGAATATGACACAGTTCTTATACCATTGCATAGATTAATGACCACCCAACACCCCAATCAAAATAGAAAAATGCTCTTCACATGGACCCTTTGGCTTTTAGAATTAATAAGTCCCCCTAGCTGAGTTATAAAATTCAAGGAGTCAGCCTGAACTTCCATCATGTCAAAGGACATTATAGCAAGCTTTGTCTTTCAGATGTGACTTGGGGAAGAATGAAATTTCTTGATTTCAAATGGAAAACTCTGTTATTACATACTTTGTAATTTCAAAGAGCATCTGTCACCACACAAAGACAAATATATTTCTTTTAAAAAAAACCCCATCTGGTACATTTTTAAAACAAGCCTCAGGTCAGCTCTGCACAATGAATGAAAAATGTGCTATAGATAGAGCATTATTTCATGTTGCTTTTCATTTAATCAGCAAGTGTGTAACGTTTGCATTTCAAATAGTCAGCTCTCTCTGAGGTCTTAGAAAAGTGTAGAGGTCTTTTTATTTCTTTTAATATATATTTCTCTACATAATAATAAATAATGATGAAATAAATTGAGGTCATGTTAATCCTCTGAAGAATAACTATTCATTGGGATAACATTTGTTAGAAGTAGGATTTTTAATGCATAATGAATTTTTACTTTCCCTCTGCAATAGTGTATGTTAAACAACTAAATATATTTTTTGTGAGAAAGTTGCTAATCTAACAACTACAAATATTGACTCAGTTTAGGGCTCTAGCAGTTTTTGGTCATCTAACATACATTTTAAAAATTAAGCAACATATGGGGACAGTTTAGAGAAATATGATAAATTGGAAGAATTTCTGTTATAACTCAAAGCACAGGCCAGGAGCCAGCTTTTTTTTTTTCCCTAGAGCTGTGGAAATCCTCAGCAGAGTAGAAAATCTTAAAGCATTCATCATATAGTCCTAGCTTACTAAGTATGGATGGCTGGAATGTAGCACCCTGGCTGGCATCTGAGATAAGAGACATCACTAAATAGTGAGAAGTGCCCTCTTTCTAAAATTAAAAATTGGGACTATGCTGCATTTTATCAGATATTTAAGGTTAGTGATTCTCAGGGAAAACAGGCCCAAAGAGACTCACAACGGCTGAAAGAAATAGCAGGCAGCACTTAGAATTCCAGTGCCAAATTTCAAAGGGCTAAGTGCAAAGTTCACAGCACTTTGTTTAGTTATATTTGCGCAAGGTTGTAAAGACATTGTGAGACTGTGATCCTGTATTTGAAATTAGTTTACATGTTTTTTTTTTTTTTTTTTACCGTGTGATAAGTCTCAACAGAGTAACCTATGCATTGAATAACTTCACTGAATGAAGAAATCATCTGAAATGCTCGTAAGTTCTGAATGGAAGCTGGCAAAGAAAGGTTCTCACTTCCCGAGAAGAGTTATCATAGTCTTGCAGGGTAGAAGTGAGAGGTTAGACTCTAATTGTTCAAAAAAATCTCTTTCGATGACTCTGAAGGCTCCCATCACCCTGTCTCTCTCCCAATGAAGGTATTTTCAGTCTGTTCTTTTCACATTGATATGATACATTTGCTGATCAGTGGCTATGTGTTATGCCATATAAATACTGCTTATGTTTGTTTATTTTTGTGAGACAGAGGCTTACTCTGTTACCCTTGGTAGAGTGCTATGCCATCATAGCTCATAGCAACCTCAAACTCCTAGGTTCAAGGGATCCTCCTGCCTCAACCTCCCAAGTAGCTGGGACTTAGGCATGTACCACAATGCCTAAGTTTTCTAATTTTAGTGGGGAGGGTGTCTTACTCTTGCTCAGGATGGTCATGAATTCCTGAGCTCAAGCCACACACCCTCCTTGGCCTCCAGAGTACTAGGTTTATAGTCATGAACCATTGTGCTTTTGTAATCTAAAGCCTTTTCTACTCATTACACAGCCCCATACCTCTTTTTCTTCCTACTGTTTAGGTGGGGGGCGGGGGATCCAGAATTTCTCTCTCTATCCAATTCCACACTTCTTACATGGGAAGGCTCTGAGTGAGCAAAGGTACTGAGCGGCGGAACACCCAGCCCCAGCTTGAGTATAACGGAGGCCAGACCAAACAGATTTCCTTTAAGACTGACTTTGCGGAGTAAGGTAGTGACTGGAAAAATTCTCTGTTGCTTTCCCGTTTTAAGGGCTAGGAAGAGAACACTAAGATAACCACTTTATCTACACCAGAGAGATCCACCCTGTCAGCCCCCTTCCCCCAGTAGGCCTGGTTTACCTTCTGGTTTGGAGCTGAATAGCTCTTCTCTGAGGCTTCCCTCCCAGATTACTCTCCCCGTCAGCGCTCTGTGACCTGATGGAAGTTCTGTTCATATCTCTGCATTCATTCCTACAATGCAAACACTGTTCTAATCCAACTGCAGATGGCAACATAAACTTTTCGGTTTTTTGAGAAGATAAGTTCTCAAATAGGAGATGACCTATTTCCTTTTGATAGTTCTTTCAGGTGTGATTACATTTATTTTGTTTTATTTTGTTTTTTCCATTATGACATTGCTTAGATGGCCTAGGATGGACCCTAAAGGTGTTTTCACTTATTTTATTCTTTTCTCCTTGGTGTTTCTTCATCAATTTTATAGCACAGCACATATTTAGGAAACTTTGCATAAAGTACACTAAGACCTCATGTTTCCACTGCCTTAGGCACAAGCATATGTGTGTTTTACATTCCATGTTACATTATAGTTTAGATCTTCAGAGCATAAGCTAGAAAATAATAATCTAAAAAGCAGCCAAAATACTTCTGACCTCCATTGCTAAATAAAATTTTCTCTCCCATTAAGAGTCAGCTAACTTATTAAGAAATCATGGAGCCATTCTGTAATGTACTCTGATGACAATTTAAAAGTAAATTTAAAGTAAATTTAAAGATACAGATACAACTTCTGGCTCAAATTATAAGGTATTAGTATTTCCAGGCAGCCATTTTCTGCATGTATCTGTATAAAACTTAGCTCCTTTGAATAGCTTATGGAAAAAAAAATCCTTGCTGTGCTTAAAAGGACAATATCCTTTGTGATAGACAGGATTGGCTGAAGATATGAGGGAAAGCCAGCGGCTCCTACATGCTGTGAGCTGATAAGTGCTAAAACACCCATCTGACCAAAACAGCCTTCCCTGGGACTCACATGCAGGGCTGAAACACAGTTTTCTGTTTAAAGAATCATCTGAGGCCCAGGCTAAGCCCTGACATTCACTGCAATTCAGTTATATAGAACAAACACTTGTAAAGCAATTCCTACTTGTCAAGCACTGTGCTAAGAGAATATAGGAACATGGCAAATGCTGAATAAGAAAATAGCACAAGCCTCAGGAGCTAACAGACCAGCCAGAGAAAATCATCAGAAGGACGGTCTCACAACACAGATGATGCTTCAGTGGACCGTGAAGGATGAATAGAATTTCTTCTGGGAATGAGGAAGGACGAGCATATAGGGAAGAAAATAGAGCATGATAACAACATGACAGATATGACACACTCCTGGAAAAATTTAAAACTTCATTTCCATTAAAAAAAATACCTGGAAAAACTGGACCTTTAGATAGATGTGTATAGAAGTCAAGCTATAATGAACATTAAGCTGGAAAGATCAGCTGTGACCAGTGCATGAAGGGTCTTATGTGGCAAGGAGTTTGAGCTTTTTCCTATGGGAACTGGGGAATGACTGAGAGGTGGAAAGCAGTGAAATGACAGCCCCAGGCCTGGATTTCATAAAGTTACCTCATTGCATGGTAAATAAAGAAGCAGAAAGAGATTAGTCTATAGAGACAGGAGGATACTTAATGGCTCACTCTGCTTTAATGGAGGGGTATGTATGCTAAGCTTTCAGAGGACAAAGTAAAAGAGCTAGAGTTGAGAATATGGGCTATAGACTGTTCAGTATGGACATGAGAAAAAGGCAGCTCAAGAGAGGTTGTAAGCAAGATTGTGAAGCTTGCGAAGTGCCATGGTAAACTACAAGGATGGAACAAGTTGACTGGAAGACAGTTAGAGCAGGAGAAAGAGCACTGAGAAGTCAGTTAAGGTTTCAATTTTACTACTGAGATTTCCTAAGTTTAGAGAAATCAGATTTTACTATTACATTAGACTTAGGGCTAGTTCTCAGGTAAAGAAAAGGAGGCAATATATATTGCCACTGAAATAGAAACTTTACAATTATTATTTTATAATAGAAGTCCAATGAGGATTTCCACATCTTGCTGTGGTAATGGATCAATTAATCTTCATGCTGAGAATAACTATGAAAACTGAATATGCTACAAACACCAGCTCTGTGAACTTTTCGGAGAAAAATTATGACAGCTGGAAATTGAAGGGTCTAGATAAGGCACCCAAGGTAATCACAGAGAGGTGAGCCTGAAACCTTGCACCACTATTTCCTACAAAGTATTTGCTGATTCCTAAATTGCATGGCCAAGGAAGAAAAAAAAAAAAAAAAGGAAGAAGAAAGAAGAAGGAGAAGGAGAAGAAGAAAAGAAAGTAGTACCATGGATTACTAAGATAAAAACAGAACTTCGGTCTCACCAACAATTAAGATGACCTGGGAGGATCTGTTCTCCAAGAGTAAGAGCAAATCAGAATAGAGCCTTATAAAACTAAACTAGCCTCAATCAATTTAAATCCATGTCAGATCAAAGAGATCTCTTCTACATGCTAGACAGAAAGAACATCATATCGTGAACAATCTCTAGAGCTGCACAATCCAGTATGGCAGCTTCTGGCCACATGTGATTATTTAATCTGAATTGAAATTGGTGAAAGTGGAATTAAATTAACAATTCAGTTTGTCAAACTACAAGTACTCACCAGTCATAGTGGCAAGTCACTAGCATATCGAAAAGCACAGACATAGAATTTTACATCATTGTAGAAACTTTTGTTGGGTACTCTGCTCTATAGCTTGTAGAAGATACAAAAATTATCTCTGAGGGAGGGTGAAATTGAAAACAAACTTACAAGTTCTTAAAGGTGTTAGTATTTATTGCTATTTTATAGTATTGTTGAGCTATGATATGCACATAATAAACATTGAGATTTTGAAAGTGCTGGGATTTTTGTTTTTATTTAGGTATAGTGAGGCCAACAGATCAGGTGAAGACTGCTATCAAAAAGAGAGCTTGTTCCTTACACTTCTTGAGTAGAAGAGGTACTCCATTCTGCGCCACCTGGGGAAGCACCTGGGTCAGTAAGGAGGCAAAAGAAATGAGGAGAAAGCATGGACAACAGCCTTTATTGTGGTTTCTGTGGGACAGGTAAGGCAAAGTAATGCAAGAAGACTGAAAAGCGGCTAACTTGAAGAATTTAGTGGGCTCTGGGGTCTAGGGGCTGTCCTTAGTTACCTAGTACCTGGCCCTGGGTGATTAGGGTGCTGGAAGATTACGTCCTACAGTGTAAGAGACAGATAGCAAAGTGGGCTCTGAGTAGGTTAATTTGCATATGAAAGTTATCTTCTCAGGCATGTAAGACTTGGCTAGCCTTGGAAGAGGCACTGTCTTTCCCCAGTCAGCAAGGACCCAGATCAAGAATACATCAAGCATGAAGAATACAGAGGGTAAGAAAATACAGTCAATACAGTTGCATAAAGTATATAATTTTACATTTTTACATATGAATACCCCTTTAAAACCATCATCACAATCAAATCACTGAACAAAACTAGAACTTTTAAGTTTCTTTATACTCTTCTGGAATTACTGATCTGTTTCTGTCACTATGGATTAGTTTACATTTTATATAATTTTATGTAAATGGAATCATAATATATGTATTCTCTTTGTCTATTTTCTCTTATTATTGCATATAACAATATTCATGTTTTATTGTTGAATAATAGTCCACAATATGATATAGCACAATTTACTTGTCTATTCAACCATTAGTACACATGAGTTATTTACAGTTTGGGGCTATACAAATGAATAGTTAATAAAGTTCATATTTATTAATAATTAGTATTAATTATTTAAATGTAAATGGACTAAATTCTCAACAAAAGAACTTAGACTGGCTGAATAGCCAAAAACAAAATAAGATTTAACTTTATGCTGGCTACAAGAGATTTATGTTAAAGACACAGGTAGTCTGGATGTGAAGAGGTGTAAAAAAGATATCCCATGCAAATTGTAACCAAAAGAAATCAGCAGTGGTTACACTTATATCAGAAATATTAGACTTTAAGACAAATAGTCATAAGAGACAAGTCATTATATAATGATAAAATGGCAAATTCAACTGGAAGATATAACAGTTTTAAATGTATATGTGCCCAACATTAGAGGACCAAAACACATAAAGGAAACATTAACAGATATGAAGGTAGCAAAGGACAGCAATATAGTAATAGCAGAAGTCATCGATATTTCACTTTAAGTAATGGATAGATGGTTCAGACAGAAAATCAATAAGGAAGCAGTAGACCCAAAAAACACAAGAGACCAAATGGATCTAAAAGATATGTACAGAATATTCCACCCAACAATAGCAGAATACACATTCTTCCCAAGTACACAAGAATATTCTCCAGAAAGATCACAAAACAAGTCTTAACAAATAAGAATATGAAAATTATATCAGATATCATTTCTGATTTTAATGGAATAAAACTATAAATCAATGTAAAAAGGAGAAAGGAAACTTCATAAATAGAATATATCGAATTAAATAACACATTGTTGAATTATCCATGAATCAAAGAAGAAATGAAATGAAATGATACCAAAGCAGGATAAAAATAAAAGTAAAGAAAACTACAAGCCAATATTCCTCATGAACATAGATGCAAAAATCCTCAGCAAAATACTAACTGAATTCATTAGTACATGAAAAAAATCATATACCATGATTCAGGTCATACCAGGACTTATTTCTGGTATGCAGGGATGATTCAATATGTGCAAATTAATAAATGTGATACCACACATTAGCAGAAAAAAGGATAAAAATTATTTTATTCTCTCAATAGATAAAGAAAAAGCTACTGAAAAAATTCAATACATTTTTGTGATTAAAAACTCTCAACAAAATAGGTATAGAAGAAACTTGCCTCAATTTAGTAAAGGCCATATATGAAAGGGAGACTTCATACTCAGTAGAGAATAACTGAAAGCTTTTCCTTAAGATTAAGAACAAGTTAAAGAGATATTCTCTTGCCACTTTTATTTCAGATAGTACTGAAAGTCCTGGCCAGAACAGTTAGGCAAGAAAAGAAATAAAAGGTATCCAAATAGAAAAAAAAGAGTAAAATTATCTCTTTGTAGATGGCATAATCTTATTTGTAGAAAACATTAATGAAAAAACCCTGTTATAACAATAACAGAATTTACATTGAGTAAACTATCAAGATATGAAATCAACATACAAAATTAGTTGTGTTTACATACACTGACAATGAATTATCCTGAAAAAGAAGTTTAAAAAATACTCTCATTTACAATAGCATCAAAAAGAATAAAATACATGGGAATAAACTTAACCAAGGAGGTGAGAGACTTGTACACTGAAAAATATAATGCATTGATGAAATAAATTAAAGGCAAAAAATGAAAGACATCTGTGCTCATGGATTGGAAAAATTAATACTATTAAAATCATCCCGAAACTATCTATAGATTCAGTGAAATCCCCATCAAAATTCCATTGGCAATTTTTTTAATAGAAACAGAAAAAACAATTCTGAAATTTACATGGGTTCACAAAATACCCTGGAGATACAAAGCAATTTTTGTTCAAGAACAAAGCTGGAGGTATGACCGATTTGGATTTCAAAATATATTATGTGCCTACACTCATCAAAACTGTGTTCTTTTGGCATAAAACAGACATGTAGACCAATAACACACTATAGAGCTCAGAAACAAGCCCATACCTACACAGTCAACTAATCTTTGATAAGGGGACCAAGAATATAAGAAAGGAGAAAGGTTGGTCTCTTTAGTAAAATGTGTTCAGAAAACTAGATATTCACACAAAAAAATTAAAATTGACCCTATATACACATTATAAAAATAAACCCATACTGATTAAAGACTTAAAAATAGAACCTAAAATTGTAAAACTTTTAGAAGAAAACATAGAAAAAATCTTAACATTAGTCTTGACAATAATTTCTTGCATATGACACCAAAAGCAAAAATAGACAAGCGGGATTACATCAAACTGAAAGCTTCTGGAGGGCGAAGGAGGCAGTCAACAAAATGAAGAGGCAATCTAGGGAATGGATAAAAATTGCAAACAATATATCTGATAAAGGATTAGTATATAAATATAGTGTAAGGAATACTTAAAGCTCAGTTTTTAGCAAAAAAAATGCATAAAATGACCAAAATATTCTCCTACCTGTATTACAAACAGGACAAAAGAAGATGTACATATATACAGGGTAAAAGGTGTAATATATGCAGGGTTTAGTACTATCTGAGGTTTCAGGCAACCACTGAGATCTTGAAATGGTATCTTCATCAGATAAGGGAATACTATTGCATATATTATCAAAGGGCCAATAAGTATATGAAAAACTGGTCAACAACACTAGTCATAGGGGAAATGCAAACCAAACCCACAGTAGATGTCATTTCACACCTATTCAGATGGCTACTATTAAACACAAACACACACACACAGAACACAACCACAACAAAGACAACAAGTATCCAAGACACAGAAAAAATGAAATCCTTGTACACTATATATATGGAATGCAATTTCATACGACCACTATGGAAAACACTATGAAGTTTCCTCAAATTAAAAAGAAGACTCTCAGATGATCTAACAATCCCACTTCTGGGTATATATCCAAAGAAATTAAAATCAACATCTTGAAGAGGTATTTTCGCTCTTATGTTCATTGCAACATTACTTGCAATAGCTAAGATAAAGAAACTGCCTAAATACCTATGAATAGGTGAATGGAGGAAGAAAATGTGGTATACGATGGCGCCTGTGGCTCAAAGGAGTAGGATGCCAGCCCCATATACCAGAGGTGGCGGGTTCAAACCCAGCCCCGGCCAAAAAACTGCAAAAAAAAGAAAAAGAAAAAAGAAAGAAAGAAAATGTGGTATATATGTGCAATTGAATATTATTTTGACTTGGAAGAAAATGAAAATCCTGCTACTTGGTACAAGATGAGTGAACATGGTAGGCATTATGCTAAGAGAAATTAGTCAGACATAGGACAGATAGTGGTATTCGTTTATACCTTGAATAGTCAAATACTGTATATGGAAGCTGAGAGTAAAAAGGCAGTTGCTGGGGCTGGGGAGAGGGAAATGGAAAGATGTTGGTCAAAGAACACAAAGTCTTTGTACAAAAAACAACAAATTCTGGAGATCTATTAAATAGTATAATTCCTATAGTCAAAAAACCATAATATATACAAGAGTATTCTCTTATCTGATAAAGATACCATTTCAAGATCCCCAGTGGATGCCTGAAACCTCAGATAGTAATAAACCCTATATCTATTTTTTTTTTACTATATGTATATACCTGTGATAAAGCTTAATTTATGAATTAAGTACAGTAAGAGATTAACAACAAAAACTAATAATACAACAGTTGTAACAATATACAATGATGAAAGTTATGTGGTCTTTTTCTCTCAAAATATCCTATTGTACTTATACTTATTCTCGTGATGATTTGAGATAATAAAATCCCCAGGTGATGAGATGAAGTGAGGTGAATGACACAGGCATTGTGATGTGGTAACTTTAGACTAATATTGACCTTGTGATGATAGGTCAGAAGGAGGATTAACTGTTTTAGGCGATGTTAATCATTGAGCTATACTCAGATTGGCACATAATTAATTAACAACTTTCAAATTATTACTAAGATTTTCAATCTAATAATTTGGACCATGTTTGACCATGGTAACTGAAACCACAGAACTTAAAAACAGAGAAGTGAAGATAAAATGAGATTTTTTTTTAACTAGATAGAAGACTCTTTGGGTTATCTATTTCTTCTTCAATGAGCTTTGCTAATTGCATCTTTCACAGTATTTGTCCAGTTCATTTGAGTTATCAAAAATAATGGTTACTAAAATATCTTCCTTTATATTTTTATGTGTACAAGAAATTTGGTAGTGTCATTTTTCATACCTAATAGTGGTCATTTGTGGTTTCTCTTTTTTTTCTCATCAATCAGACTGTTTTTTAATTTTATTGCCCTTTCTCAAAGAAACAGCTTTTAATGTCATTGATTTTCTCCACTGTATTTCTGTTTTCTATATTTTATTGATTTCTGCAATTATTTTTATTTCCTTTCTTCTGCCTACATTTGGGGCTGGTTTGCTCTTTTCATTCTTTCTTAAAGATGAAACTAAGATCTTTGATTTAAAATCTTTTTTCTTTTTCTAATCTAGGCTTTTACTGCTATAGGTTTACTTCTAAGCACTGATTTTGCTATATCCCCCCAATTTTAAGATGTGCCCTTTTCATTATGATTTGGTTTAAGATACTCTCTAATTTCCTTTCTTTCTTTTTTGATCTGTAAGTTATTAAGAAGTATGATTTTTGGTTTCCTAATATTAGAGATTTTCCAGTGATATTTTTTATTAATTTCTAATTTAATTACAATATGGTTAGTGAACATACTTCATATGACTTGATTCCTTTTAAATTTATTGGGACTTTGTTTTATAGCATATACGAATATCTATCTTTATAAATTTTTATCAGTACTAAAAAAAGAATGTATTTTCTGCTTTTCACTATTAGGCAAAGTTGATTCATAATATTGTTAAGTCCATGTCCTTATTATTTAAAAATCTATTTTTTCAATAAATTATTAAAAGTGGGTGTCAAAATCTCTTAAAATAATTGTGGGTTTACATAGCTTTTTCATTCTGTCAGCTTTTGATTTATGTATTTTCAGGGTCTGTTATTAAGTATGCAAATGTTTAGAATCATTAAGACACTTGATGAATTGACACCTTTATCATTATGACACAGCTTTCTTTCTCTAGTAATATATTTTGTTCTGAAAATCTACGTTGCTTGATGTTAATATAGACAATTCAACTCTCTTTTTTCCCATCCTTTTACACATTCTTCTTGTGTAAATGTAGTTTACATAATCAGCATATTTTCACAATCTCTTCCTATTTTTATCTATTTATTTTTCTTGAGACCAAGTCTTACTTTGTTGCCCTCAGTAGAGTGCACTTGCATCAGAGCTCACGGTAAGCTCAAACTCTTAGACTCAGGCAAATCCCCTTGCCTCAGTCTTCCAAGTAGTTGGGACTATAAGTGTCTGCCACAGCATCTGGATATTTTACAGAGATGGGGTCTCGCTCAGGCGGGGCTCAAATCGTGAGATCAGGGCAATCCACCTGCCTCAGCCTCCCAGAGTGCTAGTATTATAGGCATGAGCCACTGCGCCTGGCCTTGATATTGTTTTTTGGATGAGAATTGCATTGAATATATAAATCACTTTGCAGAATGGACATTTTAACAACACTGATTCTTCCAATCCATGAGCATGGGATATTTTTTCATTTGTGTTAAGTATATTCCTAAGGTTTTTTTTTTTCTTTTTCTTTTTTTGGTACCTGTCGTAAATAGTACTGAGCTCTTGATTTTGTTTTCAACTTGGCTGTTATTCACGCATAGAAATGCTGATTTGTGTACATTAATTTGGTAGCCTAAAACTTGACTACTGAATTTGTTTGTCAATTCTAGGAGTCAGAGGAATCCTTTGGGCTTTTCAAATATAAGATCATATCTTCAACAAAGACGGATTGTTTGGCCTCCACTCTTCTGATTTAGATGCCCTTTATTTTTTTCTCTTGCCTGATTACTCTGGTTAGGACTTCAGATAAAATGTTGAATAGAAGTGGTGACAGTGGGCAGCATTCTCTTGTTCCAGTTTTAAGGGGAAATGCTTTCAACTTTGTCCCATTCACTACGATGTTGCCTGTAGGTTTGTCACCTAGCTAGTGTACTGAGGTGTGTTCTTTCTATTTTTACTTGGCTGAGGGTTTTTTTAAAATGAAGAATCAGTGCTCGATTTTATCAAATTATTTTCTATTCTATTGAAATGATCTTATGGCTTTTGTTTTTAATTCTGTTATGTGGTGAATCACATTTATTGATTTCAATATGTTGAACCATCCTTATATCTCTAAGGTAAAACTCCCTTGATCATAGTGAATTGTCTTTTTGGTGTGCTCTTGAATTCTGTTTGCTAATATTTAGTTGAAGACTTTTGCATCTGTGATCATTAGGGATATTGGTCTATAGTTCCCTTTTTGTGTTGCATCCTTTTCTGGCTTTGATGTCAGGGAGATACAGGCTTTGTAGAATGAGTTAGGGAGGAGTTCCTCCTTTTGATGTTATGGAATAATTTTAGCAGGATAGGTATCAGTTCTTCTTTTGCAGGTCTGACAGTTTGGTTGTGAATTAATCTTGTCCTGGGCTTTTATTTCATTGGGAGATTTTTATTGTTTTAATCTCACTACTAATTATTAGGATGTTCTCTCTACTGTTAAAGATGTCTATTTCTTTTTTATTCAATTTTAGGATGTTGTATTTTTTCCAAAGATATTTTATTTTATTTTTTGAGACAGAGCCTATGTTGCCCTCAGTAGAGTGCTGTGGCATCACAGCTCACAGCAACCTCAAACTCTTAGGCTTAAGTGATTCTCTTGCCTCAGCCTCCCAAGTAGCTGGGACTACAAGCACCTGCCACAGCACCCAGCTATTTTTTTGTTGTAGTTGTCATTGTTGTTTAGCAGGCCTGGGATGGGTTCAAACTCACCAGACCTGGTAGATGTGGCCAGCACCCTAACCACTGAGATACAGGCACCGAGCCCCAAAGATATTTTCATTTCTTCCAGAATTTCTAGTTCATGTGCATGGAGGTGTTTGTAGTAGTCATGGAGAATCTTTCATATTTTTGTAGCATCATTTGTAATGTCTCCTTTTTTGTTTCGGGTGAGCTTATTTGAAACCATCCAGTGGTCTATCAAGTTTTATCTTTTTAAAAAAGGAACTTTAATTTCATTGCTCTTTTGTACTGTTTCTTGGGTTTCAATTTCTTTTAGTTCTGCTCTGATCTATTTTATTTCTTGCATTCTGCTAGCTTTGGGTTTGGTTTTTTCTAGTTTTTTTTTTAGTTCCCTAAAGTGTGACATTAGGTTGTTAATACATGAGTTGTCTTTTAGATGTAGGCATTTAGTGCTATGAACTTAGCATTTTAGCTAAGATGTAAAAAGCTTAGCTTTGATGTAACCCAGAGATGTAAGTTGCCTGCATCACTATTGTCATTCTATTCAAAAAATCTTTTGATATCCATCTTGATTTTGTCATTGACCCAAAGATTGTTGAGCAACAATGGCAGGCATCTGTGGGACTCTCATCTCTCTCTTTGAGATGGCGGCAGTCTTTGTCTTCTCTGTACAAAAAGTGCCCAGATTCCCAGCTCCCACAATGACCCAACTGAAGCAGAGTTGATGGAGGCAGGTCAAACAATTGCATGCAGGGCTACCAGACTGGCTGCAATCTAAGACTGAAATGCTCTAGTGAAGGAGATGTGGTTGGACCATGCACTTGCCACCAAGAGTGTAGGCTCCTCCTGGAAGATACAGGATGCTCGGGGGAGAGGACTGCTAGCTCCACTCTCCCTCACAGGAATAATTTTTGTCCTTGGGGAACAGAAAAGACTTGCTGTGACTTTTTGGAGGGGAAGGTCAGCACTTTGGAAGTGCTCTCAAGCTCTTTGGAATCCTGGGTGTGACGGGTGTTGAGTCACAGGTGGTGTAGCTGCTCGTAAGTGCCATGGCTTAATTGCTCCCTGTGGAACCTTCACCCAACCCTGGCAGAAATAGCTATGGTTGCCTCAGCAGCAGTGGGCGGGGGAGGGGAGAAGGTGGAAAAGGTCCTGAATGGTGACAAGCTGGTACCCTGGTGTTCTGTGTCCTGTGTCCCAAGGAGCCCTCTGGCATGCTGTACTCTTCTTTCTGCTGGAAGCATCCTGCCCTGCCCTGAATGCCCAAGCTCCGGAAGACCCTTAGTTTCCTTGCAGCCCACCAGTCCTCCAAGGCTGCTGTCATCTCAGTAGGTGGTGGTGGTGTTAGCTATGGCTCCAGTTGCATAGAGTTGCAGGGACTGAGATTCTTGAATTGAGACAATAGCAAAAACACAACCTTCCTCCATGAAGGCAGGGAAAGAGACACAGCCTCTGTACAGAACCTTGGCACAGAGAGCAGAGTACTATTTTGGGTATTGTCCCCTGCAGATCTAGAATTGGCTGTCTCACTGCTCACCCTCACCAGAAGCTCTTGCATGGGAGCAGAGGTGGCTATATTTGCAGCACTGGGTGGCTGGATGATTTCTATTTCCACATTCTTTCCTGAGCTACCTGGCTTTATACTCCCAAAGTGGTGCCTTGGGCCTGTGACCCGAGTGGGTGGCAACCAGCATAGGCAAGCTGCTGGGTGAATGCTGTCCACTCCCATCTTGGCCTCATTGCAGCTCATAGCAGAGGGTGGGAACTGTCCTAGGAGTAGGTAGAAAAGTATGGGCCCTCAGCAGGGCTTCATCAGCTCAAATTCAGCTTGAGGTTAAAGCCCTTTCTAACTTCAAACTTCCCGAATGGTACCCTGTGCCTGTGACCAGAGAGGGCAGTGCCCTTCTCAGACTTTGCTGGCAGAAAGTGTGGGAGTGGGCACTGTGCCAGATGCATACTGAAAAGCCTTGTTTCTGGGCACCTTCCTAGCTAGACAGGTGCTAGAGCAAGTGCAAACCCAGACGAAGGGAGGGGCACAGCTCAGTGCCAAATTCTCCAAATGGCGTCTTTAACCTGCTGCTGGAAAGGCTGGGGCCCCACCCAGGCACTTAGTGTGGGTGAGAAACAGGAGAAAGTGCTGTGTGTCCACTTCTAAGTCTCAAAATCAGCCCACAGCAGGGCGCTGGAGACCTTTTCAGTGGTGCGTGGGAGCACCCGGCTTCTTCTCTCTCCCTGGAGCTATGCGATGGCTGCAGGTGAGCCTGCAGTTGTGGGATCTCAGAATGGCATCTGCCTCAACCTGCTGTGGGCTTGGATGTCTGCAGGATTCCACGCGAGTTCCCTTTATGGAACAATGTTTCTGTACCTCCACGCTGCTCCCCGAATGAGGCCTGAGACTTGCATAGGTTGTGGGATTCTTTTATAGCCAGGATCATTTCCAAGAGTGGAACTCCCCTGGGGGAAGCTTCTTTCTTGCTATTTCATCACCTCAATTAGCTTCTCCCAGGTATTTAGCCAGCCTTTGGCTGGGCAAGCTGACCTGAACCCTCTCTTTACTCATTTTTGCTGCTTCTCATTGCTTTCCTCAGGAACCTTAGCCTTCTCTTGAGTGATATGTTTGCACTGTGAGAATCTGCTTACTATTCTGGTTCTTCTCCCTGGAGGAGGCACATACACCTGTGTCTAGTCAGTCATCTTGGTCCTATCTCCCTGAAAATTGTGAATTTTACCTTGTTGAGTGCTGAATATTTTTATAATTCTAAAAAATATTCATGAACTTTGCCCTAAGATGCAGTGAAGTTATATGGAAATAGTTTGATCTTTTAGAGCTTGCTTTTAAATTTGTTAGACAAAATTGGAGTGGCCTTTACATTAGAGTTAATTTTACCCACTATTTACACAACACTCTTCTGAGTACTTTACCCAATGTCCTTTGAATTATGAGACTTTTTCTTCCATCTGGTTGATGGGGAGACATGTTACTGGTGATCTTGTTCAGGTTTTGAAGATTATTTTCTCTATTTTCATGTGACTTTTCCTCCCAGCCTCAGAGAGTTTCTGCTCACGTGTCCACTGATCAATACTCAACTGAAACGCTCTGCCGCAGGTCTCCGAACCTTTCTCTGTGCAGCTCTCCCCTTCCTGGAACTCGTCCCTGCAAATGCCAGGTGCTGAGGTGTCCCCACTGGACTCCCTTCCGTATCTGTTTCTATCCAACTGAGGGACATCTCCAGGCTGTAGTTGGGTTTTGGCTCCCTGTCCACTGACCTGGAAAGTGCCTCACATCAGTAAATGGGGAAATCACAGGGTTCTCCTCATTTGTTCCTGTCTCTCCAAAATCATTGTCCTGTGCTGGTTGATGGCCAATGTTTGAAAACCAGGGTTTTTATTATTTTGTCCAGTTTTCAGTTGTTCAGGTGGGGATCATATTTAGTCCTAGTTACTCCATCTAGCCTGACAATAGAAGTTGCCTTTACAAATTTTCATATAGTCAAATTATAGGTGTTATCCTGAGCCCTTGCAGGAGTCAGAAGCAACATGGTAACTATAAGAAAAGATCTCTAAGGACAATACTGAGGAGATAGAGACTACTTGACGAAGAACAAACTTTCAATGGGTCTCAGACTTCATTGAAAAAGGTATGGTTGTAATTCATGAGATGCTAGAGAAATTACCTGGGTTTCCCAGCCCAGAGATAATCCACAGGAACCAGGCAAAAAGGAATGAACCTCTGAGCTGCGGTCAAGCTGAAGACTATAGGCAGTGTGCAGTGAAGAGAAGGAGTGACCATGTGGGGATAAGGTCTGTGGCTCATGGTGTTGTGTCTACGTTAAGGGTTGCAGGAAACTTGTAGCACACAGGTGAGCTGAGGCTGATAGGCAGGTAGATAGAGGTAATTGGGCTATAGGGGGCTTTGGGGAGCTGTTGTAAGCACTGTAGATCTCAAAGCTGGATAGGTCTTCTTTTGCAGGAATATAGCCCAGTTTGCTGTATAACTTGGGCCAGCATTACTGCTACTCAAGTGGATAGGTAGGGAAATCACACAGCAATCAAATGCAGCAAAAGGCCTAACACTGGGCTGGGCAATTAAGAAAAAAAAACTTCTTTCCAAAGAAGGAAAATCGAAATAATAAACTTGATTCCTCTGAAAGAAAATAGTGAAGGATAAAGATTTTTTAAAAGATAGAACAAAAAAGAACATGATTCTAAAAGATAGGTATTTTTCCTATTTTACAGTCAAGGAAATAGGAGTTTAGAGGAATTAAATAACTTAAATAGCTAGTTTATAATAGTATTGGAGTTCAGTTTCGTACCTCTTTAAATATAATGTTCATGTTCTTTGTATTACAGCATGAGGTCACCATACAAGGTGCTATGGCTTAAATTGTATTTGCCCCAAATTTATGTTTAAGCCCTAGATCCAATGTGATATTTGAAGAGAGGGCTTTTAGGAGGTAATTAAGGTCAAATGAAGTTATAAGTATGGGGCCCTAATCTAATAGGAGTGGTGGTCTTATAAGAGGAGAAAGATTTGTCTTTCTCTCTCCTACCATGTGAGAACACAGCACAAAGACAGCTCTCTGCAAGCCGTGAAGAGACCCTCCATCAGCAGCAGAACCTCGGAGCACCTTGACCTTGGACTTCCTGACCTCCAGAATTATGAGGAAATCAATTTATTGTATCAGCTATACAGTCTATGGTATTTTGCTATGTCATCCCAAGCAGAAAAATACAGAAGTTATGTTTCTGTGTAATACATTTTTCTCCCTTTTATTTCTTTAACAATTAATGTAAAAGATCACATATTGGTAGTATTTTAAAAAGTGAGAGATAAAAATAATTCTATTATCTTACTATACCAACATTATTTTGAATATTGATTTATGGTAACTTTTGACATGCATGCCCAGCATAAGGATGTCACATATCATTTTGTTCATGATTTTTCCATATATTGTACTATTTAGTTCACATATACATATGTTCATCAAGTTGTCTGTCTACAGTTTGTTCATTACTTTATTGTTGAACATCAAATATTTCCTATTGAGGTATAAACATATGTACTTGTGGTTATTATGTATGATGGTTATTCTATTGAGCTATAAACATGTATACTTGTGGTTTGAGCAAATTTTATTATTATTTCTTAGTTTAAATTTTCAGGAATAAAATTACTAGAAGACCAATATGAGCCTTAAAACTCTTATTTCATGTTCAGGTTTTCTACATCATTTTCTACAGTGCCAAGCTTTTACTGGTGAAATTACTTACAATATTTATCCAGTATAACTAAAATATTATTATTCCTATAGGAAATCAATAAAAAAATCATTAATGAGATATTTTCTTTATTTTGTACTGTCTTTGGAACCTAGTAACTACTTTATACTTATAGCACATCCCAATTTCTGCTAGCCACCTTTTAAATACTCGAATAGCCTATTAAATAATGTTGTCCTACATATAATTTATCTATTTTTATGAAATAACTACCTGTTTCATCATTTATTAGATATTGTTTCATCTGCTGAGTATAACTCAAGCAACATGTTATGTGATGTTATTTTCTCAATAAACTAACCAAACCAACAAATGCATTATTCTCCTGGCTTATTTCATGATTTTGTTCTATTTGATAAGGTTCACTTCCCAAAAAATGCACTCTCAGGAAGATTTAAAAATCACAGAATCTTAACATGTTGATTCTTTTCAAGTCCTTGGAAATAATATCACTGCAGTAATAATATCACCACAGACATAACAGAAAAGAACCCATGTAGATCAATACTTCGGAAAAGCTAAGGGAAGAACCTCAGGAAATACCAACAAAATATTTTACTTTTGAGGTCATGTTGCTTTGTGAATAGTTAGAAACAGCAAACTTTACTTTCAAAATAAAATTAACTTTCAAACAAAACTGGTACATTAGTAGACGCTAAACAAATTACAACATAAACTAGGACGGTCAGATAAATTGAGCTGCTCCATAATAAACCATGTATCTTTGTTTCTAAGTGATTCCTCAGTGCTAATGAATGTAAAAAATTGGATAGAAAGCACTCTTTGACATTTAAATTAATACCATTACTCCCTCAGTAAATTTTCTGCAATAGACACAGTTTTGGTCCTACCCTCCCCAAGCCCTCAATAATGCAAACATTTACCCAGTTAAAATAATTTTAAAATTAATAATAATTAACATTACTCCACATTTAGATGGGATACTTTTATAGCAAATCTGTTATTTATCTTCTGTAAATTTAAATTCAGGTTCAGATGTAGTTCAGGCAAATTAAATTATGTAAACAAGTTACAAAATAATTTAATTTCCTCATGTCATCTTCATAATGTAAACTTATCAAAATGAGACTAGCCCAAGGTTGAAGAGGGTAAACTAATCATGTTCAGTTAGAAAAGACTTTTTAAATAAATTCAAAATAAACAAATAAATACTGAAACAATCTATGATAAACTAGTGCAAAGTAAAAAATCAACCTCATATATTTATTTGTATTTGTGTTGTCCCAAGAATTTATGTTTCAAGGATCAAATATAATAATACAGCACAAAAGAGAAATAGTTGTAAAGATAAAAGAAAAATAACATCAAAGGTAGGAATGGACAATCAAGCAACTGGGATTAAGGATAATAGAAGGATTAATTTCACAGTGTCCTCTACAAAACCGAGTTAGGCCACATTTGCTCTTAGATTTTTAGCAGCCAATTAGCAAAGGGAAACCTGATCAGTTATAGAATTCACAATGTTCCTAAGATAGAATTAAGTTGCTTAAAATAAAGCACAACATATTCATGTTTTCCTTACTGTTTTTGTGAGATATACACTGTGTAATAAATAACAGCATCACCTATGTGGTACATGTAATGGAGAATTTTATGGCATTTATTACAGGCGAATAGGTCAAACAACCAACCGTACATTTTTTTCTGGTGAGTTGATCAGTTATTTTGCCATGATATATGTAAAATAGGATTGTATGGTAGAAAAATAACACCACTGCATGTGGTAGAAGGCGAACACAGACTCCAGCTCTGGCTCAGCCACAGACTAAGCCTGTCACCTTGGAAAGGTGCTTATATTTTCTGGGCTCAGTTCACACATCTGTAGAATAAAGGGGCTAGTTTCTAAGTTTCTTTCCAGCTCATAATGTCTTGTTTCTAAAAAAGAAACCACGTGACTTACTGCAAATTTGAGAGTCAATAATAAGAATAAAACATCTTTCACTCTTACTGTCTACAAAGTCATTTTGAAACAAAGTAAGAAAATGTATTCTTTCTAGAATAAAACAGAAATAGTCCCATCTTGTCACTGGGTAAAATATGAATATATTTAACTTTTCTATGTGTACAATTTATAAATTGGTACACCAACATCAATAATAATCACAAATGAGTCTTACTGGCAGCAATATATAAGTCCTAGCAACTTTTTAGTTACAAGTGGGAGTTTCCACTTCTCAAAGATAGATTGAAGTTTAGCTCATCAGAGTTTGGGAAATAACTTAAGATGAATGAAAAAAATTTAATATTTAATATTTAATATTTCATTTCTACCAACTATGTAAAATACATTATTATTTTGGGCACTGGGAAAAACGTAGGAATAGGGGAGCTTCAAAATCTTTTAGTATTAATTTTTTACTTGTCACTGGGAGGATGCTTTTAAAAATTATTTATAAGTCTTCATTTAACATAATTCTGTGCTTTTTAACCTCTAGTAAACAGTGAGTACATCTCAAACATTACAATTAGTACTATATGAAGTTCCAATAATTTCATTTTGCAGTTTTTACTAATAAGAATTAAACCAATGAAACTCTTTGATTTGAGTAGCATTAGTCTGAGTTCTTTGGATTTTTAATTTCACAGGCAGCATTGCAGTTATGTTGTAACTTCTTAAAAAAGGATTGTTTATTAAATATTTGAAATGGGATAAAACCTTTATCTTCTCTTACGGCAGATATGGAAATAAGGGAAAACCTGGAGTTTGTGATAGCTATTATTCCCTTAATTGAAGCAGGCCATGACTAAAGAGACCATGAAGAAACCAAGTTGGTTACAGGTACCCAAAAGGAGACCCTTTGTGTCCTACAGGTGTGGCTGAAGAACACATACTCCAACCTCAGCATTCTCCAGGAGTCCCAATCCCACTCAACATTACCTACAACTAAAGTGACCTGCCTTTAGTTCCTGGAGCTTGAAGGGAGAGAGACAGAAAGCATTCAGCTACAAAATGAGATTAAAACATTCCCCTTTATCCTGTATAGTAGGTTTATTCTGGTGTGGTGCTGGTCAATATTCAGCTTCCTGGCCCTGATTTAAATCCACTCTTTCCTGTACCTCCCCTTTTTTTAACCTAACCCTGAGCTATGCCCTTGTTTAGACATCTGTCTTCCCGAACCGTGACCTTCTGATTGGTTTTCCTGGTGCTTTCCATATTTCCTCATTTCGACAGTGTTCTTCTGAATCCTACATCCGTGAACCACATACTATGAGAATAACAAACTGAATCTCTCCATCAAACAGGACAATTGTCAGTTTTTATCCCAGTATCCTAGGACGTGCATCCGGTCATAGCCCTCAAAAAGGAAATCTGGAAAAGCTCGAAGCTGTACAGTAGATTGGTTGACTAAAGGAAAATGGGAGATTAGAAGGGAAAAAATGAATACAAGAAAATATAGACTTAAAATCTTCTTTTACCAGATAAAGAATGTTTCCACTCTTAGACATTCGAATACCTTTGAGGCAATATGGTGTATGTCCTTACAAACACGGAGGCGTGGTGTCTGTCATTGCTGGCTACTCACAATCAGTGAAATGTTAGGTCAAGGTATCTAACTGCTCTAAAACTCAGTTTTCTCATTTTTAAAATGTGAAATATAATAGCACCTTTTTCATATGTACACAAAAATCATATATTGAAAACACAGAGCCTGGCTAAATAAATGTGAGCTATTGTACTTCATTGGTAAGATACACCACCTATATTTCTAAAAAGGCTAAACTTTCCCCTTTTCTCTATTTTTCTACTCTTTTGGCATACTATTCCTTAATTAAAACAAGCTAGACCAATTCTGCCTTATAAACACTAGCACCTTATTATTCACCTAACATTGGTAATATGAGTTTTCATTTTAATATAGACTAAAATTGCAGCAAATAATTCATATAAATGATTTATAATGATGGATGTAGTGTTAACATCTTTTTTTTTAACAATGATTTAGAGTTTATATACACAGAAAGAAGAAAGGAAGATGGGGAAGGAGGAAGGAAGGAAATTTATACGAATTGCTGTTTAGAGTAAAATCACATACATTTATCTGTGTTCAAAATTCATTGTTTAGTCTCAAGAAACCAGTCAGGCACCTTGTCGAGAAAGCAGTATTCAGTTCTAGAATATACTTAGTGGAGAACACTTTGAGACAAATGTAAGTACAAATATGAACGCTACCACTTGCCAGATTTTAGGAAAAGCACGTAGTCTGTTTCCCCTGTGTAAAATAAAGATAACTATTATTCCCATGCAGCTGAGGACTAAAAGTAAAAAAACATTTGGTATACACCAGGCATTTAGCAAATGCTAGCTCCCTTTTCACAAGAAATAATTTATGAAAATAAAGCATAAAAATATCCCCAAGCAGGCAAACTAAGATCTTGCACCTGATAGAAATATATTTTAAACATAAACTTTCTGCTTTGGTTATCTATTCCATACAAATTGGTAAGATATACAGGGTTATGACTGGTTTCTTTGAACCTTGTTGAGGCTTGCTTTATGGTCTGGTATTTTCTGATGTATTTGTTGGTGTTATCAGTTACCGGAAAAGTTTTGTTAGTATCTTCACCATGATGGTGGTTTGTCAATTTCTTCCGTCAAATTGATATATCTGGAAGCTACGTTTAGAGTTATTATAAGTTCCTGGTAAAATTAAATCTGTGATTGTCAGAGATTCACTTTATCTCTAGTCAGTTTTGTTTTCTTAAAGAGTATTTCTTTTCCCTGATGTCATCATAACAGAGTTATCTTTCTTATATTTCTCTGTTTCATATACACTTGGCATTTATTTTGCTGTCTTTTACTTTCAATCTTTCTAAGCCCTTAGGCTTTAAGTGTCTTCAGTAGATAGATGCCATGTAACTGCATTTTTAAAAGTCAGTATGACGGGATTTCTCTATTAATGAACTTAGTCCATTTACATGTACTGTAATAATTAGTAAGCTCACATTTATTTCTGTTATCCACTCATATACATTTCATTTCCCATTTTTTCTGTTTATTTTTATTCTCTTTTTACTTTTGTTGAATTTTTTGTCCCTTCAACTACTTTGGAAAATATACACTTTTTTTTTTTTTGTCTTTTCATTTTTATGTTTTGTAGAGATGAGGTCTTGCTATATTTCTCAGGCTGCTTTGAACTCCTGGTCTTAAGCAGTCTTCCCCGCCTTGGCCTTTCAAAGTGACGACACTACATACTCTAGTTTTTCTTCCAATTGAACAAATTTTATAGCATTTTAATAGAGATATAATTCACATGAGAATTTCTCACTTAATGTGTACAATTCAATGACATTTAGTGTAGTCAGAGAGTTGTGTGACCATAACAATAATCTAAGTTTAGAACATTTTCATCAGCCCAGAAAGAAACTCTGTGCCCATCAGTAGTCACATTCACAGTACTAGGTAACCTCTAATTTGTGCTCTGTCTCCTTAGACTTATTTATTTTAGAATCCGGTACATTTTAATCAGATTTGTCTATTCTTGATGTTTCGAATGAATAGTCACTCGATGTACAGTCTTTTATGACTATTTTCTTTCACTTAGTATTAACATTTTCAGTCAGCATAATGAACAAAGTTCATCCATATTATAGCATATATCAATACTTCATTCCTTTTTATGTCCTCATAAGATTATGTTATATGGATATGTATGATTCATTGATGGAGGGATCTTGAAACCAATCTTCCTGTAAGTACCAAGATTTTGGAGGGATGATTGTCTTACCACCTTAACAGTATTAAGTCTTCCTATCCATGAACAAGGGATGTCTTTACATTTACGGAACTTGAAATTTAACAATATTTTATAGTAGTTTTCTGTTTAGAAGTCACACATTGCTCTTGTAAAATTTAAGGATAGGCATTTTATTCTTTGGGATGCTATTGGAAATTAAATTGTTTTCTTAATTTCTTTTTCTGACTATTACTTGTACAGTCATCCCTTGGAATCCATGGAGGTTTATTCGACATCTTAAAGGTACCAAAATCAGAAGTCCTTGATATAAAATGGCATAGCATTGCATATAATCTATGAACATTCTCCATAACTTAAATAACCTTTAATTATGATATTGAATATAATGTAAATCCTATGTAAAAAGAATTCTTTGTATTACTTTTTCTTGCCCAATTGCCTTGTATAGAACACCCACACAGTGATACATAGAATGGAAAACCTTACCTTGTTTCAGATCTTAGGTGGGAAGCTTTTTCTCTCTTACCATTAAAATACAATAGCTAGGGGTTTTACATAGATGCTTTTTTTAAGACTAAGGAAGTCCCCCCTCTTTTAGTTAGTTTCATGCTGTATCATAAAAGGATGTTTGATTTTTCAAATGATTTTTCTACATCTATTGAAATGATGTGAATTTTTGTGCTATTATTTATTGATATGGTCTATTATATTTATTTATTTCTTATTAGACTAACTATGAGCTGCTCAATAAATACCATTTGGTCTTGATGTATAATCCTATGTGTATCTGTGTTTGTATTGCTAGATTCATTTTGAAAGTATTTTTAAAGGATTTTGCATCTATATTTTAAGAAATATTGATCTACCATCTTCTATTCTCATGATGCCTTGTTTGATTTTGGCACTGGGATAATGTTAGCCTCGAAGGCAACTGGAAAATATGCCTTCTTATTTTGTGTGTGTGTGTGTGTGTGTGTGTGTTGGAAGAGGTTGTGTTGGAATGGTATTATTTCTTTAAATATGTGGTGAAATTCATCAATAAAATCATTTATACTGGACTTTTCATTGTGGGCAGGTTTTAATTACTAATTCAAATCTCTTTACTTTTCAAGGGCATATTCAGATTGTTTTTTAAATTAGATACAATAGTTTGTGTCTTTCTAGAAACTGTCCATTGCATTTGATATCTTATTCATTAGCGTACAATTGCTCACAAAATTCCTTTATAATTCTTTTAAACTATTTCTATAAGATAGTAGTGATATCCCTTCTTCTTTCTCATTTTACTAAGTTGATTTCTGAAGCTACATTAATTTTTATGAAAAATGGAAAACATGGTAGTTGATTCATCATTGTGAAGTCTGACTTCAGGCCAAAATTTTATATGTAATCTCTCAGGCCTGATTATAGGTATTACAAAGATATTGAACATAAACATGATAAAATGTTTGGAGAAGGACCTTTGATTACATGCCATCTGCTGTTTATTTCATTATTTAAAGATGTTTTTGAGCAGACAGTACAGACAGTTTCTGTATACCTCTTTTCTGTCCCTATTCCACCAGTTTCCCCTATCTTTAACAGTTTTAGTTAGTTATTATAATTAATAGTACATTTGTTATAATTGATAAACCAATTGTATTATTACACTGACATAGTAGACTAGAAGTTTAACAGACTACAGAAAAACCAAAAACACCCCTGGGTTTTGACGCAAACCTCAAAGAACAGTTTCATAGGTCACCCAAGGGGGTCTGATTTTGACTAGAGCAGACTATTTTACTTAGTACGTTCTTTGCATTGGAAAGTTCTATGGGTTCTGACTAATGTAAGCTGTCATGTAGAATAATTTCAACACTCTAAAAATCTCCTGTGTTTTAAATATTTATCCCTTTCCTGAACTTCGGAAACATGAATCTTTTTAGTGTCTCTATAGTTTTCCTCTTTCTACAATGTCATATAGTTGGAATGATATAGTTTGTAGCCTTGCATACTTTCATGGCTTTCTTTTACTTACCAATATGCATTTAGGTTCCCTTTATGTGCTTTCATAGTTCAATAGCTCAGTTCTTTTTATCTCTTAATAATATGTCTTAGTCCATTTTATGGGGCTATGACAAAAGTACTTCGTAATTTATAAAGACCAGAAATCTATTTCCTCCTAGTTCTGGAGGTTGGGAAGGCCAAGATGGGGATGGGAGACTGGCATCTTGGTGAGGACCTTTTTGTTGGGTCATTCAATGGTAGAAGATAGAAGGATAAAGAAAGAGAAAGAGAAAAAGGTATGACTTCATCCTTTTACAAAGAAACTACCCCATGAGATAATGGCATTAATCTATTCATGAGGGCAGAGTTCTCATGGGCTAATCACTTCTTAAGAGTCTTTCCTCTTGATACTGTTTCTTTTTTTTCTTTCATTTTTTTTTTATTTATAGAGACAGAATCTCACTGTATCACCCTCAGTAGAGTGCTATGACATCACAGCTCACAGCAACCTCCAACTCCTGGGCCCACCTCTCTTGCTTCAGACTCCTGAGTAGCTGGGACTATAGGCGCCCACCACAATACCCAGCTATTGTTTTTGTTGTTGTTGTTGTTGCAGTTTGGCCAGGGCCAGGTTCAAATTCGTCACCCTTTGTATATGGGGCTGGCGCCCTACCCACTGAGCTATAAGTGCCACCCTCCTAATACTGTTTCAGTGGCACTTAAATTTTAATACATGTTTGGGCGGGAATGAACATTCAAAAGATAATAGTATTCTATTGTATGAATAGAGCCTGTAGCTTTGCATCCTCTTCAGAATTTGGTGTTATCAGATCTTTGGATTTCAGCCTTTCTAATAGGTGCATAGCAATCTCTCATTGTTTTCATTTGCAATTTTATAATGACATATAATGTTGAACATTTTTTCATGTATTTATTTGACATCTATATACTTTGTGAAGTGTTTTTATATATATTTACCCCATTTTCAAATTGAGTTGTTGATTTTCTTGAATTTTAAGAATTTTTATATTTTTAATGTATTTTACATAAAAATTGCTCCACAGTCTGCTGTAATTAAAATCATACCCCCTTGTCTGGGGGGTCTATAAAGTCATCCTTTGAAGTTTGCTTCAAACCTAAGGGTGTTCTTAGCTTTTTCCCTAGTTCTCTCTGTTAAATTTTCGTTTCACTTGTGACCACCATCGAGCTACCAGCAACCCCTTAATGTCAAACACAGAATCTCCACTGTTTTTGATAACATACTTAGGATTAAAGTTTCTCATGCCCTATTCTAAATAAAGTCAATTTCCCCAGCGGGGAACCATGGAGGTCTCCCTTCTTCCATATTACCTTTTACTCACTATGAAAAATCTCCACACTACTTGTCCTGAGCTGGGGGTGGGGACAGTAGCAGACTTCTTAGAATGGCATCCCTACTTTACCAGCAGGTCTCAGGTTTGGGACACTAGCCTCTGGTATCCTCTGCTGATTGCTTCTGTCATGAAATCTCTGCTTTTACAAATGAGCTAGAGCAGGGTGATTAGGACCCTGTATTCTCAGTCCACCATGACTGGGGCAGGGCTTTTGCTTCTCAGTGGGTAATGGGTAGAAGGGGGCCCCAGACCTGTTGGCCATGCTGACCTGGAATAGAGTTTCTGCTGCTCAGAGCCTGGGGTATAGGGCAGTGAGAAATGCTTGTGGCCTGTCTCTTTCCAGGAGTAACTATTGCTCTAGAGTAGGAAATCAGTGAGCAGGAACCTGTTTTCCAGGTTACCCAGGATTCTAGGTTAGAACTAGAGGTTACAACCACTAGCTTGAAGTCAGGTTGTGGCTCAAAATCTATAACTTCTCACTGTTCTTACCAAAATTTTTATTTTCTCAGATAAATGTTTCTTTAATTTGGTGTATGCTCTTAGGACAGTTTGAGACTTTAAATGGTTACTTTATAATTTTTACCAATTATGATTGTTTCTCTGGAGAGTAGGGGCCTATGGAGTTCCTCATACCCCTGTTCTAGAAGTTCTTTATTACTTTTTTGTGAACACAGTAGAACCTCCATAGTTGATCTCTTCAAGTTGACCTAAATGTCATTGACCAGGCATGTACAACATGTACATATCAGTATACCAGGTCTAGTTCCTTATGTTGACCACCTCCACATGTTCACAGTTTGTTACAGTTCCTTGGCTGGGCAATTTACAGAGATTCTACTGTAATCATAAACTAGGAAATGTATTTTTTATAATTATTGAAGTTCAGTAGTAATTGATGATGTATAAGCAAAGAAATATTAAAATTACACCCTGCTAATGTTGATTCTTAACTAACTCAGGTTTTGTTTCCTAAAGAACATGAGTTTGCTTACCAAACTGTGCTTCCTGGTCAAATTTTAGACACTTACTCAAATCACTTTTACTGACTACACCTGAATATGCCTCTTTGGGTTCAGTTATGTGAACAAATTCACATAGTAAATGCTGAAGTTTGTACTTTTATATTTTTCCATCCTCAAACCAAGTCTCATCTAAGTATTTCTAAAACCAGGTGATATTGCTAGAACTATTCTCTTTGCCACATAATTAAATCTGTGTTAGGCTGTAACGGACAAAAAAATTAAAATGAAATAGTGACTAATTGCTTTGTTTCACTTCCCTTTTGTGTGTTTCAAGATAGAAGAGACGCTGGCTAGGAGTTTTAGAAAGTGAATACAAAAAGTAGAAGAAAGTAAAGATATAGGAGAGGCTAATTTTTGAAATAAATTTCTATGGGAGAAAATTCAGGATAAAATCATAGACTTAGTAAAAGCAATACTCACAGAAAAGGAAAAGCTCAGACAGGATTTTCACATGGGGATGGCCCATTTCGAATGTTATTGAACTAATAAGTCAGTAAATTCAATAATCTATACAAAGAGATAGGGGAGAAAAAAATGGGGAGTTGATTATCAATAGGCAGAGAGTCTCAATTAATGCAAGATCAGTTCTGGAGATCTGTTGTACAGCAGCGTCCATATAGTTAGCAATAATGTATTATGCAATTAAAAAGGGAAGAGGGTAGAACTCAAGTGTTTTTAATCATAAGTCATTTTAAAAAGACATGAAAGACTGGAATTTGTTGAGAAAATGTAATGCTTGCAATCATTGGTCGTAAAAATGTTAGAGTTGATTTGAGATGAATAAAAGGTTTGCAGGACAGCTGCGAGTTAGTTTAAAATAAAATAGTCTGAATTTGTGTGACATTCATTTATGTTGCTTTGCTTTGTTCAGTACATTTGGCAACAAACCAGATAAATGTTATGGACTTTCCTGAGTTGTAGGCTAGAACTCTAAACAAAAGCAACCCTGAATCGATGGTAAAGCAAGGAAGACCAAAAGAGGAAACTTATGGGGCATGTGTTCATGGAGAAACAAGGCTAGGAATGTGATGATGGAAGTTGACAGCAAATGTTTGGAAGGTAGTGAACAAGGAGAGTTATAGAACATGGAAGAATTGAAAAACTAAAGTTCAAAGGGTGTTTTTATCTAAAGAAGACTTGAAGTAAAGCTACTGGTAACTGGAGTTCATGTTTTATACATAAACATTGTGCACCTCCTCAGATTCCCTTAAAAGCTTATTTCTGAAGAATCAACCATCCTTCAGACCACCAGCAATTTTATTGGTACCCTTGCCTGGTTCTCAGACATGGTGTGAATTAGATTTATAAAATACTGGGCCTGAAGATCCTCATTTCTCACATGCCAAGCTCATCCTTGTCAAGTCACCTCCCCTGCTCTCTGCAGGGCCAGACAATACTACACAGAAGTACAGGAAAGTGAACTCTATGGGGCAAACTTTGACCACAAGGAAGTAGGAGTCTGAGGGTGCCAGGCAGATTCATTTCCCTTTCTTTGCCTTTTTGGTTGACTACTTTGAAGGTGAACACAGAAAAGTAGAAGAAAGTAAAGATATAGGAGAGGCTAATTTTTGAAATAAATTACTATGTGAGAAAATTCAGGATATTGTTGAATGATGGCCTTCCCTTGTAATCCTTCTAAGGAAATTCTTGCAAACCAGAGCGTGGGTACAGAGTGCCCTGCTACTTCTTTTCACACCTGGTTGAGAAGGGCCACTGTTACAATAACACATTCCATTTCTTTGCAGCTTTTCTTGTCTCTGTCATTTTTTCTGCCATATCCCTACCCTTGGCTTGCACTTCCTCACTAAAGTGTTATAATCTTTGTCTCAAGTTCTGCTTTCTAAAGAACCTGAGTTAAGACATGAAGTTTTGGGGGAAGTAGGAAGTGTCATTCATGTGGATAGGGTCAAATTATAGGAAACTCTAATAATAAAATAATAAATTTACTGAAGAAGAGAGAAACATTAGATTTAGAAGTGTAAGATAGCTATTAGATGACCACAGAGCATCGGCAACTCTCAAACAATGAGACATGGAAATATTATATTGAGTATTTAGAAGAATAAGCTGAGAAAGCTGTGATCTCAGGGATACTGAGTTGAAGTGGTTTTACATAGGAAAATTCCAACATGGTTTGAAGGCATTAATAATAGCATTATAGGATAAAAAAAATGCCCAAAAGAAAATGTATACATGTATCCTCACACGTACAACTATCTTTTTAAAAAAAATCAGCTGAGGGGGGACGGAGCAAGATGGCTGACTGGAAGCAGCTTCTGAAAAAGGCTCCTGTCCAAAAGGGAAGGTAACCTCCAGAAACTGCACAAATAAGCTGAATACTGGGAACCCAGCCAAGAGAGAGAAGTGATTTTTGCGGATAACCTCTGCTGAGACTGACTGCAAACCCAAGAAAGCACGCTTCAGGTACAAAATTCATCTGAAAGGAAGAGTGCCCGTCCCCTCCCCCAAGAAAGCTCTGAGTTTCTTGCTTTTCTGTTTCCTTTCTTTGTATTCTCCTCTTTTGCTCTTATGAGTTTTCTACAGACAAGCAGTGAACTGTGGACCTCTTGTCTCACCCCACGGAAGAGTGCTGTGGGCAGTGAGGTGTGCTTCCCCTGAGTACCCCATGTGACTCTGAAAACTCCTTTGCTAGGCAGAAAAACTGAACTAAAGTTTTAACCACCCTTCTAAACTTACTGTACACCCTTCCCCCCTTACCTGACGAACTAGAAGCCTAACCCCCACTGAGACTGAGGGAGGATGTACCTAAGCAGCACCCCCACAAGCGCCCCACCGGGAAAAGACTATGGGTGGGGCTGTGGCGAGGCTCCCTCCCCTCTGGCCAGGGAATCCACAGGCGAGTGCCTGGTCCTGTGCCCCGAGCTTGCCGGGCTTCTGCAGGTCTGCCATCTACTAGAAACTCTGATGGCGACTGCCAGGCCTCCACAGGTCTGTCCCTGATCAGGAATTCCTCCCCCTGGGGATCATGCGAGCCTCTGCCTGGCACCCACAGGGTTCACGCAGGCCAGCCCCTGGCCACTAAATCCCTTGGTGACTGTGCGGCTCCACGTCCAAGCTTGCAGGGCTTCCGCAGGCCTGCCTTCTGCCAGGAACTCTGCCTGCAACTTCCAGGTCTCTGCAGTGCGGCCCACAGCCAGAAACACTCCCAGCAAATGCCTGGCCCTACGCCCGTGCTTGAGGGGCTTCCGCAGGTCTGCAGTCTGCTAGAGACTCTGCCGGCGAATGCCAGGCCTCAGCAGGTCAGTCCCCAGCCAGGAACTCCCCCAGCAACTACGCAGGCCTCTGCCTGGCATCTGCAGGGCTCCTGCAGTTCCACCCCTGGTGAGTAAATCCCCTGGCAACTGTGCAACTCTGCACCCGAGCTCGCAGACCTTTCACAGGCCTGCTTTCTGCCAGGAACTCTGCCTGCAACCGCCAAGCCTCTGATCCGCCGTCTGCTAGACTCTGCCGGTGACTGCCAGGCCTCTGCAGGTCTGTCCCCAGCCAGGAACTCCCCTGGTGACCACACAGGCCTCTGCCTGGCACCCGCAGGACCCCTGCAGGCCTGTCCCTAGGGAGTAAATCCCCTGGTGACTCTGTGGCCCCGCTCCCAGGTTAGCTAGGTCTGTAGGTCTGCTTTCTGCCAGGGACTCCACACGTGACTGCCAGGCCCCCAACCAGGGTCACTCCCGGCAACTGCACGGGACCTCTGCCTGGCACCCATGGGGCCTCCACAGGCCAGCCTTCTTCAAGGGACCCCACCGGCTACTGACAGGCCTCTCTGCAGGTCCACCCCCGGCCAAAAACTTCCCATACAACCACATGACCCTGAGCCTACCACTTGAAGGGCCAGACACAATGGTGAAAAACAACCATTGGGCGGAATCAATGGAAAAACTCTGACAATATGAATAATCAGAGTATACCAACCCCTCCAAGTAACAACAAGGCAGACACAGCACAAGATCTCCTGCATAGGCAAATGGCTGAGATGTCTGAAATCAAATTCAGAATCTGGATTGCAAATAAGATCAGTGGAATGGAGGAGAAGATGGAATTAGAATCTCAAGCAGTAATTCAAAAGATGACACAAAAGATGTCTCAAGAATTTAATGAATTCAAAGACAAAATGACCAAAGATTTTGACACATCGAGACAAGAAGTTGCAGTCCTTAAAGATCTGAGAAATTCAAAAGAATACCTCAGTAACAGAATTTAACAAGCAGAAGAAAGGATTTCTGACATGGAAGACAAAGCTTTCAAAAGCTCTCAAAATTCCAAAGAGCAAGACAAATGGAAGGCAAAAACAGATCACTCTCTCAGAGAGATCTTGGATAACTCAAAGAAAACCAATATTCGCCTCATAGGGATCCCCGAAAGCGATGAAGGAGCCTCACATAACACAGAATCCTTTATTCATGAGATTATGAAAGAGAACTTTCCAGACATGCCAAGAGATTCTGAAATTCAGATAGTAGACAGTTTCAGAACCCCAGTAAGACTCAATCTGAACAAGACATCCCCCAGGTACATTGTAATTAAGTTCACTAAAGTAAATATGAAGGAGAAAATTTTGAAAGCAAGAAGATGCAAGAAATCAATAACCTACAATTGGAAGAATATTAGAATGATTGCAGGTCTCTCTGATTAAACTTTTCAAGCAAGATGACAATGGTCATTGGCTTTTAATCTCCTAAAACAAAATAACTTTCAACCCAGAATCTTGTATCCAGCTAAACTGAGCTTCATTTATGATGGAGAAATTAAATATTTTAATGACATCCACATGTTGAAGAAATTTGCCATAACTAAACCAGCTCTC
>CAUYON010003067.1:0-24452 GCA_963573935.1 Arctocebus calabarensis | reverse complement strand
CTGGATGACAGGCAAGGAGGGGGACCTCCAACCTCTACCAGAGGCTCCAATTGCCAAAAAGGCTGGACAACTGCTGAGGAGACACCTGTGCCTTGGTGTCTCCTTCACTTCACACTTAGGACTAAATGTGGAACCCCCATTTCCTATGTGTAGGTCAATTTCTTGTGAATTTCCAAGGCCTCAATTCCATGAGAGGACTGTATCCATTCATTGATACATTCATTCACCTTGCCCCTGGCGGAAGGGACTGTATTCATTCATTTCCTGGCCAAGGAACCCATACACCTATATATACCCTGAGACTAAAGGCCTAAAGGAGGAGATGGGGAAAGACTAGGAGAGAAACGGAGAGAGCTTCTCTCTCCCCACTAGAATTTTCTCCCTCTACCAGGTGCCTTAATGTTTTCTGTATTCTTTTCTGTGAATAAATTCTGTTTAAAAAAAAAAAAAAAAGAAACCAGAGGTCATTATTTAAGTGAAATAAACCAGGCATAGAAAGACAAATAATACATGTCCTCACTCGTATGTGAGAGCTAAAAAAATGGACCTCAGACAGGCTGAGAGGTAGAGAGCAGAATGGTGGTTACCAGAGGCTGGGAGGGGAAGGATGAAAAGAAACAGGCTAAGGGGTACAAAAATACAGTTAGAGAGAAGGGATAAGACCTAGTGTTTGATCAAACAGGGAAATTATTGTATATTTCAAAATAACTAGATTTGCAATGTTCCTAACATAAAGCAAAGATAATGTCCGATGTGATGGGTATATAAATTATTCTGATTGATATCTGTGTATAATGTGTAAAGATCCAAAATATCAGACATACTCCAAAATATATGCAGCTATTATCCATTAATTCTTTACAAAAAGCTGATTGTCCCAGGTTACATAGCTGGTAACAGGAAAACCCAACATTTTACACATCAACTCTGGATTCCAGCATATTCTTTACCATGCTATAAGTGAACATATTCTTTCTCTTCCAACAGGACACTTGAGAGAGAAAAGGGAAACTATTAATAATTGTTCCAGAGCCCACTGTGGTGACAGGTGCTTGTAATCCCAGCACTTTGGGAAAATGAAGTAGGAGGATCCCTGGAGACCAGGAGTTTAGGAGTAGCTTGGGCAACAGAGTGAGACCCCCATCTCTACAAGAAATAAAATTAGCTAGGTATGGTGGCATATAGTACCTGCTACTTGGGAAGCTGAGGTGAAAAAATGAACCCAGGCTACAGTGAACTATGATTGTGCACCACTGCACTCTAGCCTGGGCAACAGAGCAAGATCACATCTCTTAAAAAAAATTTTTTTTCTAGGACATGAACTTCTAACTGTGACTATTCCAGGCAATTCTCCCAAGTCAGACCTCTAGAACCTGTCTGTACTATTGTTCTGTAACATGAAGTAGGAAGACAATGAGAAGTTCCCAGATGTCCATTACACAACAAATTACAGATGTTTGATTTTTGGTGTTCCCAAAATATGCATCAGCATCTGACTGCCCAAACTAGTACCGTGGGCTGACTGGGAAACACCAGAGCAGGGAACAATAAGACAACCCAAGTCCTTTTGATCCAGGATAGGGGTAGGAGATTCCATCTCCAGCACTTAGGATTTCTTGTTATTCTTTTCAATGAGAATAAAGATAGCCTGGGTCAATTTCACCTACTTCCCAGCCCCAGCACCAGCCACAATTCACCAGCCACGGCTCCCTGGACAGGTCCTCACACATTACTCAAAGGAGGCAGCCAGCAGTGGGGGAGAAGAGCCTGCTGATCAGCAGATCCAAATCACTGTGCTGCCCAGAAGCAGCACCTCGCAGAGTGCACCCACCATGAACGGCCCCCGCACACATCTCTAAATGCATTGCTAGGGGTCAGCAGGGATGGGGTTGCCCAGAAATGAACTGGCTCCACAGTCCATTAACCAGCTGCCCTGGCATCCACAGCACCAGCCTACTAATGGGGCTGAGAGCCATTGCCAGTTCACTAGGAAAATGGCATTTTCCTGGAAGCCAAAACTGGCTTCTCCATCATCCTGAGAGCAGAAGGCTTAAGGGGGGAACAGCCACCTGCTCCTGGAGGCACCTGTCATTCCACACTGATCATGATGCAGTGTTTAGGGGGCAGGAGAGAAGAAAGGGGTAACAGATGAGGAGGATGGGGACAGAAGGCCTGGCTCTGCCATCCTCCTGCCGTGAGTCCTAGGGAAGGTCTCTTAAACTCTGTAAGTCTGCTTGTTCATCTAGAACATAGGTAATACTCACCTGTATTCAATCCTTATTTATAAGGATTAAATGAGCTGATATGTGAAAAGTGCTTTGCCCGGCATGATTCAGAGTAGGGGCATGATTATTAGTAGTAATAATTATATCTCTCCAGGATAAAATAATCATACCAATTCCTATAGATCAATATATAATGTATTAATATTAATGACGATATAACAATAATTATATTGTTTTGCGAGATTTTGTTATTTGCTTGATTTTTTTTTTTTTAAAGACAGGGTCTCACTCTGTAGTTCAGCCTAGATGCTAGACTGCAGGGGCACCATCATAACTTACTGCAGCCTCCAACTCCTAGGCTCAAGCAGTCCTCTGGCCTCAGCCTCCCAAAGAGCTAAGACTACAAGTGTGTACCACCCTGTGTGACTAATTTTTCTTATTTTTCTTTAGAGACAGGGTCTCACTCCACTTCCCAAGTTGGTCTCAAACTCCAGACCTCAAGTAATCCTTCCCTCCTCAACTTCCCAATGTGCTAGGATTACAAGTGTGAGCCACCATGGCAGGCCTAATGTACTTTTATTACATCACACTTTGAATGAGCGTTACCTGCTAAATGTGTTGCTTAAAATCAAGAAGATAGAGCAGAGTGAAGCAAAACAATTACACTAAAAATATACCCAGAATGAGGCCTCAAATTCTTAAGTCAAATATCAAGGTCACAACATCACTCCGATAGCAAGGTGGCAGATCGAGATTCCCATGGTATCACTCTGCCGCACCAGCCAAGTTTGGAGAGGGGGTGCAGGGGGAGGAAATATTCCAGGGCCATGTTGGAACCCATATTGGCAGTCAGAAGTCAGATTTGGATCACAGCACAGAAGAGGCAGGAAACACCCACAATACCTAATACATAACTGTTCGGAAAATTAGATTCACTTCACTGAGAACCACTTGGTCCATTGTCTTGATTAACATTTAATTCTTCCTTTCTCTATGGCAGAGCCAGGCAAATTTTTCACAAAAAATTAAAAAAAAAAAAAAAAAAAAAAGTGGCTCAGAAAACTGTTAATAAAACATGGAAACAAGGACATTCTAGATATTTATTTTCTCCCCTCTTCTTCCCTGAAGATGGGTGGTTCAGAGGTGAGAGCAACAGTTAGAACTTTCCTTCAATCTCTGGCAGATTTACAGATGTCACCTTATTCTTTAACTTATTTATTTCACCTCCTATTTGGTGGCTTTCTTGCTAGTCTCCACTCGCTCCCAAATCCCAGGCAATCATCTGCAAACACAATGAGATTTCACGCTGGGTTGTCGCTAATTCACACGAGACTTGAAAATGTGGAGCCAGAATAAAAACAGGGGAGGGGGCCCATGAATCACTGCCCACTCGCACAAAATCAATACCATGGAGGCAGCAATGTAGCGTGGAGGGCCGTTCCCCTTTCTGAGCAAGACACGGCAGTTATCGTTTCAGTTAATATCACACGTGAGTGACAACTCAGTAAAATTGAAAAACTTGATGACTTCCAGCCATCACTCAAGGGCTGGGACCGTAACTCACCATATTACTGCCCAGAGTTCAATGCTCAGCAGTTCTTTCCATATCCACACCCTTCAGCTACCTCTCCCCCACTCTGCCTTCTGTAATTCTCTTGTTCTATTTCTAAATTCCTTTAACAGCTCATGAAGGGTGGCCAATGGTAATTCTGCCTCCAATTCTGACAACTCATCCAGTCCAAGGCCCCTTGCATATTCTCACTTCCCTCTCTCTTAACCTTGACATTGGTCTACTTTACATAAACACAATGCCTGTTTCCCCAAAGCAAGATCATGAACTCGAATCCCTACTAGGGCCAGGTAGACAGCTTCTGTAAGAGAAGTGAGCCAGGTGAGAATTCCTACTTTGAGAAACCTTGCTAGAAGCGCTTCTTCCTAATTCTCCCCTATACAGCAGACCCCAAAGTTTTAGGAGGAGCTCTGAGCAGGGAGCTGCTGGCTTTCTCCACTTATTTCTCATTATCACAGAAAACAACTCAATTAGGACTCTTTTCGGGTCTACCAAAGAGCTAGTGATTGGTATGTTCTGCTTAACCTCTAAATCTCAGAAACTGGTGACACTGCCAGCCCCGACAATTAGGAGAACGAAGATTTGAATAACAGCCAATAAATTTTCCTGCATTATTGATTTTCACTAAGCACAAGGCACATTGTATTTTCTTGAATCCAGTGGAGATACTTGTTTTCTTAGCTCTCAATCGATGTTTCTTCTGCATCACTCAAAGTGCAGCCATGAGTCTGTGCTGCATGGGGCGAGATGCATTTAACAAAAACATTCAGAGTTTTCAGCAGCCACTTCTGGCTTTTCAAGCTCAATCTTCTGACTCCACCTGGAGAAATTCCAAAATAAATTTCCTTCCACCTTTAAATCACCTCCTTTTCTTATTCTTTTAAATATACTCCCTGCCAAAGAGCACAAGCATTGCCTGTGGACTATTTCACTGCCTTGAGGGGAAGAATATAATTTTTCCTTTTTGATTCATTGCATATTGTTAATAACTGTCTCTAGAAATGGCAAAAATTCCTTTGAATTACTAAACCCAAGACAGACATTGAACTCATGTGGAGAAGCCAATCAACCCCAGATGGAGAAGGTATGTTGACAAGTGGCATGTCCTGGAGTGATGCAAGAAAAATAAGAAATGGCAAGGAAATGGAAAATGGAATAACCTTGCTCACTGCAGACTTTTTCCTCTACTCAACACCATCCACCCAAATTCTCTAGAAAAGGATGATCCTGCTTAAAAACAGGTTGATTTGGTCTGAAGTTTCAGAAAGCATTCATTTACCCAGCACTATCCAATGAACCTTTGTCATGAACATTCCTCATTTGTGCTATCCAATATGGTAGCTACTAGACACGAGACAGTGTTAAGAATTTGGAATGTAACTAGCAAATAGGAATTTAAATTTTTAGACTAAGAGGTACATTTTAAATTTGAACTGCATGTTAAGTTTTGTTTCATTTTTAAATCAGATTTAAATGGTCCTTCTATGGCTAGTGGCTACCGTGTTGGAGGGCACAGAGCTAGGATAATGAACTGCCTATATATTTAGGAATTCTCCCGCCGAAGTCTCCTTTCAATTACATCAGCAACTACTGATGTATTCAAAACTACTAGCAGTTGTTGACAGTGGAAGACCCACATATCAACTATTACAATGCTATCTTGCTAAATTTTTGGTTCTGGGGCATTGTGACAAGAATGGAAACTGGTGGTGTTTTAGTATGGCCAGCAGGTGCAATGCATTCCCTCTCTAATTCCGTGAGGAAAAGATTCTTTTACTGAGCTTTGCTCAACCTTGTGTTCTTGCGGGGACCAAAGGATGCTGTAAAGGCCTTCTAAGTTGTGTGTCCAGAGGCAGTGCAGGCTTTTTGGGGAAGCTGGTGTCTAGCGTCATCTGATGGTAGCATCTGTTTTCCACTGATCAGAAAGCCAGAATTGATTTGGCTACTCTAGCTGATTAAGTAGAGGCTCCTTGCCCTCCCTCCCTCCTCTCTGGACTTCCCTTAAGAAACTTCTAGTTCATTGCCGCAGCTGCGATGCCAAAATGAAAGAAGCAGAATCCAGCACCACTTACTGCTGTAGCCCCCATTACCTGAGAGGGAAGAGACCAGAGACGAGGATGGGAGCCCTGTCAGATCACCCAGCCTTCTGGGGCCTCCCTCCATGGCCAGTGGAAAGCTTGGGGATCCCAAATCAGCTCTTCACAGAGGTCCTCTAAGATCAAGGGGACAGATGATTCCACCATTGCTCGGTCTCCCACCTCCTCCCCACAGTAGAGGCCCAATTCACGGAGGCCTCAGTCCCAGGTCTGGCCATGGTTTCGGGGGGGGGGGGAGGTCAATGCAGAACCACTTTTCCAGGGCCAAGCCATGGGGGTCCCTCCAGGGGAAGCTTTCACACAGAGCAGAGAAACCCTCGAAGGCTCAAAAGTTGGTCTCTTATCAAGAACACCCAAGGATGATCCCCAGGTTATGGAAGACAAAGCCAATCACCCTGTCTGCTGATGCTTTGTCAAAAACGGCCACTGTCTATATGAAGACCTCTGTGCCTTCTACCCCCCAGGCCTCAACAGACCTCCTCTGTGAGACCGAGCCTGCCTTCCAGGTTGGAGGAACCCTCTGTGACCTATGGCCCTACAGAGGCTACCGTGAGGCTCTTCCACACAACACCCTCAGTCAATTACACGCCGACCTCCTCCACCACCTCCCCCATTTTGAGTCCAGAGCTGCTCCTCACTGGCGCACAATGTGCACACCTTCTTCTGATCCAGCCTCCAGACTTGCCTGCAGGATCCCACCTGTGCTCCCTTCAATTGCCTCTTGGATCTCCTTCCCCCTCGTCAAATGACTGCTGAGCAGAAAACCTTTTTGATACTGGGGGAGAAAAAAAAAGAAAAACTTCCGGTTCATTCAAAGAATAAACAGGTGATCAAAAGTGCCAGTCAGTTTTATGCTGAAAATGTTTAGGCTCGGTGCCTGAAGCTCAGGGGTAGGGTGCCGGCCACATACCCCGGAGCTGGTGGGTTTGAACCCAGCCCGGGCCTGCCAAACAACAACAACTACAACCACGACCAAAAAATATCCAGACATTGAGGTGGATGCTTGTAGTCCCAGCTACTTGGGAGGCTGAGGCAAGAGAATCTCCTAAGCCCAAGAGTTTGAGGTTGCTGTGAGCTGTGATACTATAGCGCTCTACTGAGGGCAACACAATGAGACTGAATCAAAAACAAAAAGTTTAAAACCAGTTTTCCTCTCATTTTCATTCAAAAAGCAAAGAAAAAAATGCTTACCCATTTTCTTATGTCTGAGTATACAAGTCCTAATTCTCAGTAATTCTCAAACCCTCTATAATTGATGCTTTCTCTCCTTTATCCTATGTCATAGTGGTCTTTAAAAATCAACACATACTTTTAAATCTAAATTTAAGAGACGCAAGAGATTTTCTACCACTATATAAAGGAAAACACACAGGTCTAATGGCCTAGTGATATATTTTCTAGCATACCAATCATTTTTAAAATATTAAACATACGTATGCATAACTAACACCCTCTCACTGACCTCCTGAGCATGAGTGGCTACATTTTGAACAACGTTGCCAATTATCCTTCAATTCAGGGATAATTACTTGAGTTGTTCAGTTGTGTAGAAATGTCAATTATGCATTTTTTTATGTGAATCTGAGAAAAAAACCTCCCTGCACCACAGCACAGAATTCTGCCTTCTGAACTTTTTGTTTTCCATTAGAAGCTCTACCTTCCCATTGCCGTTCAGGTTCACTGAAGGACTGCGTCAGCCCAATGCCTTGTTCCAGGCACGAGATGCCCTTCACGTCCAGACCACTGACCTCCAGGATGCTAATCGCCTGTCTGTGCAGCCACCCTTCACGAGTCATCATCTCGGATGGCCTCCTTGCCTAATTTTACTACTCCTTCAGAAATAATTGAGATTAGCCTAATAAACCCTCCATATAAAACGGGCAATTATCGATTACTGACACTTCCACAGCTCCGCCCCTCTGTAAGGAGGGGACTCCAGGGCCCCTTAATCACGTCTCCCTGCCAAACGCAGTGTGGGTGCTGGTCGGCCCTATCTCCCCCACCACTGTCTCACCTACGCTGTGATGGGCAATGAGAAGCCAATTCAGAGCAAGGGGGACAAGTCTGACCTCCAGTGTTACCAAACACAGCCCAGTGCTCTGCAAGGATCTATTTCTGTGTCTGGAGCTGCTGATGCCTTGCGGTAAAAGTCACAGAACAGAGTAGGACCCTACAGCCTCCGGTTTAGAGGACTCATTCATTCGATAAGCATTTTTGTGCATCTGGCAGGCACTTGGAACACGAGAGAGCAAGGCAATGTCCTCTCCCCTCAGAAAGCCAATTTCTAGTTTGGGAGACAGATAATACACCAGTCATCAAATAAACAAGACATTAAGATTTGATCAAAGCTTTGAAGAAGGTAGGCAGGTACATGTAAGAGTGCAACTATGATATGAAGGGGACCCATCAAGTCGTGCACCCCTTGAAATGCACCAATCTATGTGGTGGCCACATGTAAGATTGAAATGCACCAATCTATGTGGTGGCCACATGTAAGACTGAAATGCACCGATCTATGTGGTGGCCACATGTAAGACTGAAATGCACCGATCTATGTGGTGGCCACATGTAAGATTGAAATGCACCGATCTATGTGGTGGCCACATGTAAGAGGACAACCAAGGAAGGCCTCTCTGGGGGTCGGAACAGGAGAAGGGAACCACCTGGCCAGAGAGGACAGGTCCCAGGCCTGGGACAAACGAAAAGGAGGCCCATGTGCTGACAGGGGACAGGAGAGTCAGGTCAGAGAGTTACGTAGGCTCAGGCTCAGCACACGTACAGGCCCTGAGCATGTCAGAAAATAAAATGTGGGAGATGCCATAGCCTGGCCTAATTCATCTTTTGAAAACAACCTCTGCTGCTGAGAATGTGTTACAGGGCGTAAGACTGGAATCAGAGAAACTGATTCAGATCAAGCCAATGGCTCTCACGTCTGGCTGCACTTTAGAATCAGCCCCGGCGTGAAGCCTTTTTCTTGAGACAGCATCTCGCTCCATCACCCTTTAGTGTGGTGGTGTCATAGCTCACAGCAGTCTCGAACTCTTAGGCTCAAGCTATCCTCTTGCCTCAGCCTCCTGAGCAGCTGGGTCTACAGATGCCTGCCACCATGCCCAGCTAGTTTTTCTATTTTTAGTAGAGATTTTTCTATTTTTACTCTTGCTCTGGCTGATCTCCCCTGCACTCAGTCAGTTCACCCACCTTCACCTCCCAGAGAGCTAGGATTATAGGCGTGAGCCACTGCGCCTGGCAGAGAACAGAGCATTTGAAAAATTGTGATGCTGGGCCCCACCTACATAAACCAATTCAGTTGATGTGGTGATAGGCCCTGGGGTCGGTATATTTAAAAACTCCCTGGGCAATTCTAAGGCTAAGAACACTGGCTAGAGGTTATGCCAGTGTTTTTCAACCTTTTTTTTTTTTTTATCTCACGGCACACTTGAACCTATAGTGAAGCTTCCACAGCACACTCAAATTATGTTGATCAAAATGAAGAACTTTAAAAAGGAATATGTTTCCTGTTCTTTGAACTTCTTTCAAAAATAATTTAAATAATTATCTCTAAAAATTTTCATGGCACAACTAACATCCTCTCATAACACACTGGGCTGGGCAGCTCCTGTGGCTCAAATAAGTAGGGTGCTGGCCTCATATGCTGGAGGTGGCGAGTTCAAACCCGGCCCTGGCCAAAAACTGCAGAAAAAAAAAAAAAATGACTGGGCTATGCTACGACATCCTGTAGAAAAAGTCTACAGCGTGGTTTCCCCAGGTGGGCTCCCTGAACCAGCAGTATCAGATTCACCTGGGAGCTTGTTAAAGATATAAATTCTTGGGCCTCACCCAAGCCTACTCAATCAGAAACTATGGGGCTGGGGCCCAGCAATGGTTTAACAAGTCTTCCAGGTGATTCTGATGCCACAAATATTTGAGCACCTCTGGGCTAAGAAAGATACCTTTCTAGTTTATGAAAATATTCCAGGTCTGAGATTCCTAGTACTGAGAGGAATGGACAGATATGCCAAGAAGAAATGATACTATTACAAAAGATCACAGAATTAAACCAGTTATAAAGCTGCTCCCTATTTAACAAAGGTAAGACAGCAAAGTTTCATCACCAGGCTGTGTGCTCCAGATAGCTTTGCAAGTAGTGGTAATGAATTCACGTTAGATCAGTGATACTCAACACGTGAGTTCAAGTCTCAGCTTTGTAAGATGGAGAATCATCACCACACAGCAAGGTCTTGCTTTTTCATACTCACACAAAATGCTTTCCCATACATCGCCTAGTTTGTGCTCCACAAAGTAGTTATAACCATAAGATTCCCATTTTATAATTAAGGAAACTTACCTGTAAGGTAAGTTCTGACCCTGAATTAAGTTAAACTATCTGAACCTCAGATTCTTGGGCCTTATGCAGGCCTACTCAGAAACTCTGGGGTTGGGGTCCAGCAAGCCTTCCAATAACTTATTCAAGGTCATACAGCCAGAAATTGATTCTGTGACTACTTTAAGCTTCCACCCCACATTTTTCCCATCTATGTGATGCCGACCCCATAGCCTCTGATCAGATTTGTCAGCAGTGAACAAAAAAGTATTATTTGAAATCACCATTTAACAAATGCTTAAGAGTGAAGTAGAACCCCAAGTGTGGCTTCCAGGTAGATCCATGGGTCATGGCAGGTACCCTCGTAGGCAGAGCTGTATGGGGGGAAAGAGACCGGCAGGTGTCTGGGGCTGGAAATGGGAGCAGAGGATGCAGAAACCCTCTGCTCAGAGCAGCCTGAAGTCAGGTTCTGACCTACACCTGGTAGAGCCATGGCGCTCGGTCCCCACAGGACACCCCACAGGGTCCTAATCTCAATGGTCTGGGGTGCAAGTTAGCCTCAGGGTCTACTGAAAAACTAACTGCGTTACTCTACTATGCCACATGGCTGCCGAGAGAGGGGCAGCCAGGGGGAAGGGCACGGGCTGTTTTGGAGAAGAACTTCACCACACTCTGGGCACAGTCAGAGAGAGCCCTTCTGCCCTCAGAACACTGGGACCCCGTGGAGTTAGCCAAGCAGGAGTGGGGAACAGAAGAACGTTAGTGCTCAGAAGAGAAACTCACGGTGGCAGCAGCGCCTGTTGGGCTGGACCAGGCGGCTCCAGCGCAGAGCGGCAGAGGAGGTGTGCTGTGAGCACTCACACCAGCTAGCTACTGGGGCCTCCGGAATTAACTGATGGGGCTTGCGGAGGACGGAGTCCGCAGGTGAGGGTCATGATATTTGGCTAGCAGTGGGGTTCTGTCGTGCAAAAATTACCACCAGCACAGCAGAGGCTGTTTCTGCACGTTCCCACCCAATTGCTGGACTTGCTTCATCCTCCGTCACCCCCTCATCTCCACCTCTAACCACATGAGAAGAGCATAACCTTCCCCCCTGACTATGAGGCAATCGGTGCCCTCGTGCATGGCCGCCAGGGTCGGGAGGAAGAGGTCCAGACCTCCTGCTGAGACCTGCCTGCACAGGGAAGTTGCAATAGAAACCCCTCCGAATATTCCAGCTCCCCATAAAACTTCCTCCCGCTTAGAAACCTATTTTTCTTAATCTTGGGTGGGGGGAGTCCTTCAGGAGAAGTATTCCTGGTTTTATTTATTTATTTATTTAGAGACAGAGCCTCAAGCTGTCACCCTGGATAGAGTGTGGTGGCATCACAGCTCACAGCAACCTCCAATTCCTGGGCTCAAGCGAGTTTCTTGCCTCTGTGTCCCAAGTAGCTGGGACTACCCTAAAAAATGGCCAGGTATTCCTGGTTTTAAATGTCTTCACTGGGACTAAGAACCATGGAAGAAAGCTTGTGACTGCAGAAGCAAGCAGAGGTGCTAATGGGAAAGGTCTGGATAGTGCGGTTGCCCTAGAATCGGGTAAGAGATGCGGCCTCTCTCATGGCTGCCTATGAGAAGGAGGCCCGGGCCGCATTTCTACCCGTGATTATGCTCTCAGCCCAACCTTGCTACTAAGGGAACGGGAACTTGACCGCAGCACTCATCACCGGTTTTCATTTTATTGCAAAGCGAACTTGTATTCCACCAGGAAGATGAAAGATTTCGGTTCCGAGGTGGTCAGACATTTCCACTTACACATCCAGTGAGACTCCTAAATCATGGCTAAGGCACAGCTTCCCCTCTCTCCCCTCGTTTTCAGGTTTTCTAATATTTCCCCTGCTCTTTTGGTATCTTGGCGCAAACACGCTAATAGGAACAATTTAATGGAGTCCTGAGGAGGAGGATTAAGTTTCAACACTCAGCTCCTTATCACAGAGAAACACCCTTCCTTAATAGATTCCCTGCACTCCAGACTTGCTTCATTCCCAGCAGAGCCAGCTGCACCGGAGTAAGAATTAGAAATTTGGTTACCGCGCCTTCTTTAATCTCAATTCCAGCCAAAACTAGGTTGAGGGCAGGTTAAATGCTCCTCACAAATTAGAAGTGCCCATCCACATGCAAAGATCAAAGAATAATTTTGCTCAACGCTCAGACTATCCAGTCTTAATCAAAGTATAGCACTCTTCCACCTGTTCTATACAACTTTATTACCCTCCACCACCAACCCCAGCTAAAATTTTGGAAGTTTTCTGAAACTGCTCCCTCCTCCTCACCACCTCACCCCCACCACTGATCTAGCCAATAAGCAAATTTCCTTAAAGCTCTCAGTGAAGTTTCTTAGAAACACACCATGTTTTCTCTACATGCCTTCCAGAGGTTCCCAACCTGTGGGTCCCTTTGTAACAATGAAAATACATCCTGCATATCAGATATTTACATTACAATACAGTAGCAAAATGACAGTTATGAAGTAGCAACGAAAATAATTTTATGGTTGGGGGTCACCACAATGTGAGGAACTGTGTTAAAGGGTCACGGCATTAGGAGGCATTAGGAAGGCTGAGTACCACTGCTTTATGCCATCATCTGACTGCTTCCATTTGTTCAACAAATATTTAAGGAGCTGCTGCCATATTCCAGGGCTAGGTGCCTGGATCTCAGGCTTTCGCATACTCTCACGGGAAAGATGAGTTAAACAAATGAGTGTGCAAACAGTTGAATAACAAATGCCTTAAATGCTATTTTTTTAAAAGTGCTATTTAAGTTGGTGGGTGTAACTTTCTTCAGAGGTTCAGCTGTTGCAATATAAAATATTACATCCTTGGAACACACAGGAATCCAGCTTCTGGTATGGCCAAGGGAGCTTCTTAAAGAACCCAGGGCTCTTGTACAAAATGCTTAAGAAGAAAGAAAAAGCAGGGCGGTGCCTGTGGCTCAGTGGGTAGGGCCCTGGCCCCATATACTGAGGGTGGCGGTTCGAGCCCAGCCCCAGCCAAACTGCAACCAAAAAATAGCCAGGCTTTGTGGTGGGCACCTGTAGTCCCAGCTACTTGGGAGGCTGAGGCAAGAGAATCGCCTAAGCCCAGGAGTTGGAGGTCACTGTGAGCCATGACACCACAGCACTCTACCTAGGGAAATAAAGTAAGACTGTCTCTAAAGAAGAAAGAAAAAGCAATGAACTGAGGGTAGTCGAGAGTGAACAAAACAGACATTCTGGAGGGTAGTCAAAACTTGGAGGAAAAGAAAGGCATAAAATCGGGTACCTGTCTCTGGGGTGCTAAACCTGAAGGGAAACTGATCCCATGGAGTAATTAAAACTATAAAAGAGGGCCAGACACAGTCAGCTCACACCTGTGATTCCAGTACCTCAGGAGATGAAGGCAGGGGAATTGCTTGAGGACAAGAATTCAAGACCAGGGCAGCGCCTGTGGCTCAAGGAGTAAGGTGCCAGCCCCAGAGGTAGTGGGTTCAAACCTGGCCCTGGCCAAAAACTGCAAAAAAAAAAAAAGAAAGAAAGAAAAGAAAGGAAGAATTCAAGACCAACCTGGGCCATGTAGCAAGACCCTGTCTCTAAAATAAAAACTTTATAATAAGATTAAAAAAAGTTTTTAAAACTCTGAAGAAGAATCACAATGTTCTGACCTAACGCATAGGAAGACAAAGTTCAAGGCAACTGTAGGAGCTTGAAACTAAGGAGAAAATCTTTGAGAGGAGAAAGCCAGAGGGAGAACTCCAATTTCGATGTATAAATCTGCCCAAGTGGCTGGCTGACCAGTGAGTGAAGTGTGCACAGGTCAGATTTGAAAGTAGCCCAGCTAAGGATACAGAACTGAACTGAGATTTGAGTTGCTGCTCAGAAGACAAAAAGTTTACGAACCTGAGTTCAAGTTAATCGCTTGAACAAATACACTACAGGAATAAATTAGCATTGTTTGCACAACACCCAGGATACCATCTAAACTTACTCGACATGCAAAGAACATAAACTGTGACCCAGTCATGAGAGTAAAGACAAGAAATAAAGACCAATCAAATCCCGAGAAGACCCAGGTGTTGGAATTGACAAAGAATTTGAAGCAACTAGTCTAACAATTGTGAATGAAGTAAAGAAAATTTTGCTCCTAATGAGAGAGAAGAAAAATGGAAACTATCAAAAACAGAACCGAAAGCCAAGTCTCAAACTGAACATTACAATATCTGAAATGTAAAAGTCAGCAGAGGGAGGTTACAAAAAAATGGGGATGACAGAGGAAACAGTTGCTGAGACTCAATATAGATCAAAAGAAACGGTCCAATTTAATGAAAAGCACAGTCTCAGAGAACTTGGGGTGATATCACATGGTCGACCTCTTGTGTAATTATAGTGCTAGGAAGAAATCAAAGTGAGGAAAACCGGGATAGAAAAAGGAAGGAGGGGAAGTGGTAAAGGCAGAAAAATATTTGAATATATCAAATTTAGAATGTTCCTAATTTGATTGAAATTAGACATTTATATATTTACAAAACTCAGCAAACCTTGAGCAGGATAAATATAAAGAAAACCTGGCATAACAGCCAAACTGCTGAGAGACACAAAGAGAACGTCTTAAAAGCAGCCAGAGAAAAATGACACATTACATACGAGGGAGCAGCGATTTAAATTATCAGACTCCTTATCAGAAACTATGGAGACCAGAGACGGTAGAACGACATCTGTAAAGAACTGGGGAAAAAAAACAATTAAAAGAGCATTTTTTATTCAACTAAAATATCCTTTAAGAATGAAGGCAAATTGGCTCGGCGTCTGTGGCTCAACAGGCTAAGGCGCCAGCCATGTACACCTGAGCTGGCAGGTTCGAATCCAGCCCAGGCCGGCCAAAGAACAATGACGGCTGCAACCTAAAAAAAAAAAAATGGCCGGGCATTGTGGCAGGCGCCTGTAGTCCCAGCTGCTTGGGAGGTGGAGGCAGGAGATTCGCTTGAGCCCAGGAATTGGAGGTTGCTGTGAGCTGTGATGCTACGGCACTCTAACTAGGGTGACAGCTTGAGGCTTTGTCTCAAAAAAAAAAAAAAAGAATGAAGGCAAATTAAAAACATTTTTAGATGAAAGAAAACAGAATTTGTCACCATTAGACCTGAACTCCCAAAAACGCTAATAGGAAGATTTTCAGGCTGAAGGGAATGATTTTTTCAGAAACAAAACAATTTTCTTATTTCTAAAATTATCATGGATTCAAATACTGTCTAAAAATTGTGACGGCACCTGTGGCTCAGGGAGTAGGGCGCTGGCCCCATATAGGGAAGGTGGCGGGTTCAAACCCGGCCTCGGCTGAACTGCAAAACAAAAAAATAGCCAGACGTTGTGGCGGGCGCCTGTAGTCCCAGCTACTTGGGAGGCTGAGGCAAGAGAATCGCCTAAGCCCAGGAGTTGGAGGTTGCTGTGAGCTGTGTGATGCCACAGCACTCTACTGAGGGCGATAGAGTGAAACTCTGTCTCTACAAAAATAAATAAATAAATAAATAAAAATTGTACTAAGAGATATGAGATATCAATATTTATCCAAAGGAGATATTAACTTTAAATGATTAATACCACTCTAAATAGAAGTTGTCAAAAGATCAAGCACAGTAACTATATTCCTGTATATTACTCAAAGAGTAAAATGATACTTATGAATAGTACTCAGTAACTTAGAAAAAAATGTAAGCTAAATAAAAGTCTATCTACAAAGCCCTAACATATTCAGTCTTAGACCTAATTATTCTTCTTTCAAGAATCCACCTTAAAAGGATAGATAACCATACCAAGAATAGTGTACAAAGATGTTCATCGTATTTTTTCCAGGAAAAGTCAAAACTTGGATATAACCTCTTTCAATAATAGACTTGCTAAATGTATTATATGCAATCTACATGCAATCAAAACTATAGTTTTACAAACTTTTTAATACCAAAAATAATTTGCATTGCCAAGAGGATAACATTTTTAACACGTTATAGATTTACACTTTCATGAAAAAAAATACTGTAATACTGTCTATAGCAAACATTAGTGATTATTTCTGGATGGTTTATCATTGGAAATTTAATTTTTCTTTTTCCTAAATTAGTCTTAGAGGCAATTAAGTATTAGATCCATTGGGATAGACAGTATAATCTTAATTATATGTTGATGTGCATAGAAAAAGAGAGCTAGAACAAAGTTCCCTAAAGTGGGAATGCACGTTGGAACACTTTCTTCAGCGCCACCTTGTAGGTAGTTTCATATCCAAATTAAGGTCCAGGATGCTTCCTTGTTTCCTGAAGATGGGAAGGACTTATACAGGGTGTTTATAAAGTTCGTGTGCAATTTACAATGTAAAACTATTTTAAATTGCACATGAACTTTATGGACACCCTATTCACTTGACAGTTAAGGAAAGACCCTGGAGCCAGAGTGTGTGTGTTGGAACCTGCTCTGGCATGTACTCTAGTTCCTCTCACTGTGCCGCTCTACAGCACGAAGTTTGTAATAATCCTGACTCCCAGTTGTGTCATGAGGATCAAGTGAATTAATTCTTGTAAAGTGCTTAGAGCAATGTCAGGCATTTGGTGTCATTTAACAGTGTTTATTAAATAAAAACTAAATAGAAAATTATCCTAAGGAAATAGTCAGATGAAAATGTTCACTGCAACACTGTTTTAAGAAGAAAAAAAAAATTGCCAACAAGATATTAAGAACCAGCTCAGAAACCAGACTGCCTCGATTTAAATCTGAGTCCCACCACTCGCTAGCCGGATGACTTTGGACAGGGGACTCAATTTCTCTGTGCCTCAGTTTCCTCAACTATAAAACAGGGAAAATAATAATAGCTAAGGACTTGTAAAACTCTCACAACAGAGGCTAGGGTGCAATAAGTACTATGATTAATTGTCCAGGTGGTGTTAGTACATCTACATAGATGTCTCCCACATATTGCTGAGCGAAAAATTATAAAACGCAGAGGTGTTGCCTATGTTTGAGCAGTTTGAACCTTGCACAAACCCAGGAGGACAAATGAGAGAGCTGTATATGCAAGGAAAGTGGTGTCTTTTTAGAATTTGCACAAAAGCACAAAGCAGGTGACAGTCATTGCTATAGTACAGTTGATAAAATACCATTGATGTAAAATTGAATAAATGGAACATGTATTTTTAAATGCACTTCCATGATAATGTGAATGGTGGGCTTCAGGTGATATTATTCTCATCTTGAGCCTTTCTGTATGTCCCCTCTCTTCTCACTTCCCCCCTCCACATGCCCTTTTCTATGAAAACAATAAAGCTGGTTTGAAACATGGTGGAGGATGTGGACCAGCAACGTTGTACCACCCCATCGGAGGAGCCCCTGGATCTTATCAGGTTCAGCCTGGATGGGTGGATTTATGTGAAAACAAGAAAAAATCCAGAGCTTTGAGGCAGATTATGTGCTTTTAATCAACATTTATGATTCAATCATATGTACAATGTGTACATCAATTTATGATTCAATCATATGTACAATCATATGTACATATGAATCAATATGTATGATATTGGGAGATGTGCAAGAAACTTGGGCTACTATTGATAAAGAAACATATGAAGAGATATATAAATCAATGAAAGGGAATATTCTAATGCTCTTTGGGGAGATGATGTTGACCCCTCCCCTGAGAGTTGGCTGGAGCAAAGAATTTATCCTGAAGAAAAAAATAATAAAATAAAGCTGTGTAGTACAGTGCTACGTAAGTCTAACATAGGGTTGAAAAATATCCGTACTAGAGTCTGCCGTGGGCGACATCTCACTTCAGTATATGTGTGTCTGCAAGAATCTTTAGGGAGAGGAAAGTGGAACACGTATATACCAAAATGTACAATTGCTATTTCTGGACCCAAGTGTTACATGCTATTTTTATAGATTTCTGTGTTCATGAAAAAAAATTGAAAGTTTTTCAGATTTTGGCAGACCCAAAAAGGAAACACGTCAATTGGTTGTCCCTTGGTAACAATAGTCTAGAAAATTCATATTTTCTTTTTTATATTTTTCTATAATGAATGCATATAACTGTACACTCAGCAACTATATATTTAAACCACATATGGTTCATCTACATCCTTAGTTATAGTAGAAAATAAGTAGGATGATAAAACTTAGGTTTATTTAAACCAGTGTTTCTCAACCTTCCTAATGCCGCAACCCTTTAATACAGTTCCTCATGAAAAAAAAAAAATACAGTTCCTCATGGTGTGATGACCCCCCAACTATAAAATTCTTTTCTTTTCTTTCTTTCTTTCTTTTTTTTTTCCTTTGGCCAGGGTTGCGTTTGAACCCACCACCTCTGGTTAGGGGGCCGATGCCCTACTCCTTGAGCCACAGGCATCGCCCCATAAAATTATTTTCATTGCTACTTCATAACTATAATTTTGCTGCTGTTATGAATCATAATGTAAATATCTGATATGCAAGATGTATTTTCATTGCTACAAAGGGGTTGCAACCCACAGGTTGAGATCTGCTGATTTAAACACTTCATAGGTGAACAGGGGATTTTTGTCCATTCTCCTCCTCCCTCTTCTAAACCAATGCAAGCAAGTGAAATGTTTGTTTCCAGCAGACAACCCTATTTTATCAGTAAGCAAGACAACGTGCCCCTGGCGGATTCACGGCAATAAGCTTCTGCTATGGTAGAAAGTTTAGGAAACCATAGGGAGGAGCAAAATAGTGGCGGAGTAACAGCTTCCTTGCAACTCCAAGCATCTCTGGCTGGTGGGATCTGCCCAGAAACATCCCTTTGGGCACACAGGGAGTTAGCAAGAGACTTCTGGACCCCAGGAGGAGGACAAAAGCAGTGGAGAACTGTTAAGTCGTTGCATGTGTACATTAGGTCTAATCTTACTGGTAGCTGTAAGTACAGCAGCAGTGAGATTGCAAACTGGAAAGGCCTTCCCTGGGAGCTGGTTTTTTTGTTTGTTTGTTTGTTTTTTGGACTTGCACTCAGTTGAACTACTTTGGTAGAACTTGGAGAACTTGGACAAGAGTGGGGAGGACTTTAAGCTTTGTCTAGGGCTCCAGACTGAGCTGCTGAGCCAAACGGAGCTAATAGTGTCTGGCTGTGGGTCTCATGGAGCCATTGTGGGAGAACTGCCCGAGCAAGCTCCACCCTCAGGACCGCAGAGTGAGGACCAAGGAGTGGGCGGGAGACCTTGGGTGAGTCATCTAGTGACTGAGTAGCCTAAAGATGGGGACTGAGACGCCTTACAGCCTTGGCCCGCAGGGACATAGAGTGAAACCGGTTTTGGCACACTGGGTAAGCAGGCAGCCACTTCAGGAATGATCCCAGCAACAAGTGCTTTCCCGGGAAAGCTTCTACTTAGCCAAGGTTAACAGTTTAAAGTGCCTTTTAGGTGGGCTGAGGAGAGATTTAGGCTCTCCACCCTGCATAGTTTGAAAAATCAGCAGAGGCCTCCAGTCTCCATCTCATACAGCTGTATCAGCATTGTGATTAACATCTCGTACCCCAGAAGATCACCTGTTGCCCAGACAATATTCAGCAAGATATATATACTGCTTTGTTTTCGGTTTTGGCTTTTTATTATTTTTTTTAATTTCAACATTTTCCCTCTAGATTTATCATTTTTTTCCTTCTTTTCTTTCTTTATATTTCTAGTTTAAATGTAATTTTGCATATGGCCTTCTTTAAAAATTAGAACTTCAGGCTCAGCACCTATGTCTCAAGTGGCTAAGGTGCCAGCCACATACACCTGAACTGGCAGGTTCAAATCCAGCCTGGGCCTGCCAAACAACAATGATGGCTGCAACCAAAAAATGGCCAGGCATTGTGGTGGGCGCCTGTAGTCCCAGCTACTTGGGAGGTGGAGGCAGGAGACTCCCTTGAGCCCAGGCATTGGAGGTTGCTGTGAGCTGTGATGCCACAGCACTCTATCCAGGGTGACAGCTTGAGGCTCTGTCTAAAAAAAAAAAAATTAGAACTTCAGGCTCAGCACCTATGTCTCAAGTAGCTAAGGTACCAGCCACATACACCTGAGCTGGCAGGTTCAAATCCAACCTGGGCCTGCCAAATAATGATGGCTGAAACAAAAAAATAGCTGGGCATGTGGCAGGTGCCTGTAGTCCCAGCTACTTGAGAGGCAGAGGCAGGAGAATCACTTGAGCCCAGAAGTTGGAGGTTGTTGTGAGCTGTGATGCCACAGCACTCCACCCAGGGCAACAGCTTTAGGGTCTGTCTAAAAAAAAAAAAAATTAGAACTTCATTTTTGCTAGTGTTTCTACCCCTATTATTATTTTTCCCCCAATTTTCTCCCCTAAAGTTTTCTGTTTGCTTGTTTTGGTTTGACTTATAGCATATTTTTCTTTCCTCTCTACTTAGTGGAGGTGAGGTGTGTGTCTGAACAGGCTAGTGAAGAGCTGCTGACCTCAAGGGAAATACCCAACCCAATACCCCCAGAGGTTGGGGGCTTTTAAGGTTGGGTCAAAGTACCCTACTATACACCTATATTGTTCCTATATCCCTTTTCTGTTCCTCTCTTCTTTTTGTCAATATTTCCTTTTACTCACCACCTCTCCTTTCTCTTTTTTCTTTTCTTTTCTTTCTTGGTTTTTTTATAATCTTTTTTCCCTTCTTGCTCTTCAATCTTCTCATCCTTCTGGTTCTGTACCAAAATGACTCATGACTCATTGAGACCCCAGGCCAGAGGCATGGTAACTTGAAGAGCATGAGGAAATGAAAGGAAAATTAAGGCAAGGAAACAGATAAAAGAAAATACTCAGGAGAACGAATCAGCAGAAAAATCCTGGCAACATGAAAAACCAGTCCAGAGCAACCCCCCTCAAGGGAACATAAGGTAGCTCCTGCAGAGGATTCCACCAATAAAGAAATGTTAGAAATGACAGAAAGGGAATTTAGAATACAGATGATGAAAACAATGAAGGAAATGATGGAAACAATGAAGAAAACTGCTGACAAAGTGGAAAATAACCAAAAGGAAAACCAAAAAAGGAATCAAATAAGAGATGAACAATATGAAGAATATAAAAAGGATATAGCAGAGCTGATGTTAATGAAGCAGTCAATTAGGGAACTCAAAGATGCAATAGAAAGTATCAACAAAAGATTAGACCATGCAGAGGAAAGATTCTCAGAGGTAGAGGACAAAGCTCTTGAGATATCTCAGATAGTTAAAGAGGCAGAAAAGAAGAGAGAGAAAGCAGAACGTTCACTTACAGAATTAAAAGACTTTAGGAAGCTTCAAACATATGAGTTATAGGTATCCCAGAAGGGGAAAAAGAATGCCCCAGGGGAATGGAAGCCATACTAGAAAATATTATAAATGAAAACTTCCCAAATATCACTAAAGATTCTGACACACTCTTTTCAGAGGAGTGGACCCCAAGTCACCTCAACTCTAACAGAGCTTCTCCAAGACACATTGTGATGAACCTATCCAAAGTCAAGACAAAAGAAAAGATTCTTCAAGCTGCCAGGAGCAAGTGCCAGTTGACCTACAGGGGCAAATCCATCAGGGTGACTGCAGGACTTCTCTAATGAAACTTTCCAAGCAGAAAGACAATGGTCATCTACCTTTAATCTACTTAAACAGAACAATTTCCAGCCCAGAATTCTATATCCTGCTAAGCTAAGCTTTAAAATTGACAGAGAAATCATTTACTGATATGCAACAGTAAATGAAATTCACCACAACAAGACCAACTCTACAGGAAATACTTCAACTTGTTCTACACACTGACCATCACAATGGATCAGCAGCAAAGTAAGAACTCAGAAACTAAACAACAGAACCTAACTTCCACAATGATGCAAAAGATAAAACTAAGCAATGGACTCTCACAAAATAAGATGAATAGAACCCTACCATACTTGGCTCGGCACCTGTGGCTCAAGCAGCTAAGGCACCAGCCACATATGCCTGAGCTAGTGGGTTCAAATCCAGCCCAGGCCCACCAAACAACAATGACAGCTGCAACCAAAATAAAATAGCTGGGCATTGTGGCAGGCACCTGTGGTCCCAGCTACTTGGGAGGAAGAGGCAGGAGACTCGCTTGAGCCCAGGAGTTGGAAGTTGCTATGAGCTGTGATGCCACAGCACTCTACCTAGGGTGACAGCTTGAGGCTCTGTCTCAAAAAAAAAAAGAACACTACTATACTTATCAATTATCTCAATAAATGTTAATGTCTTGAATTCCCCACTGAAGAGGCATCGATTGGCTGAATGGATTAAAAAGCACAAGCTATCCATTTGCTGTCTGCAGGACACACACATACCTTCAAAAGACAAATTAAAACTCCAAGTTAAGGGTTAGAAGTCACTTTTTCAGGCAAACAGAATTGAGAAGAAAAGAGGGGTTGCAATCTTATTTTCAGATACATGTGGATTTAAAACAACTAAAGACAAAGATGGTCATTTTATATTGGTGAGGGGAAAAATACAACAAGAAGACATTTTAATTCCAAATATTTATGCACCCAACTTAAATGCTCCCTGATTCTTAAAACAGATCTTACTCAGACAAAACAATATGATATCCTATAACATCATAATAACAGGGAACTTTAGCACTCCTCTTACGGAGCTGGACAGATCCTCTAAACAGAAATTAAACAAGGATATAAGGGACTTAAATGAGACCCTAGAACAACTGTGCTTGATAGATGCATATAGAAAACTCCATCCCAAAGATAAAGAATATATGTTCCTCTCATCGGCCCATGGAACATTCTCCAAAATTGATCATATCCTAGGACACAAAAAAAACCTGAAAGGAATTAAAAGAATTGAAATTTTACCTTGTATCTTCTCAGAGCACAAGGCACTAAAAGTGGAACTCAACTCCAACAAAAACGTTCAACCCCACACAAAGCCATGGAAATTAAACAACCTTCTGCTGAATGACAGTTGGATGAAGGAAGAAGTGAAAGAGGAAATTACTAACTTCCTTGAGCATAACAACAATGAAGACACAAGCTACCAAAACCTGTGGGATACTGCAAAAGCAGTTCTGAGAGGAAAATTTATTGCTTTAGATGCCTACATTTGAAAAACAGAAAGAGAGCACATCAGCAAAATGCCATCTTATGGAATTGGAGAAAGAAGAACAATCTAAGTCTCAACCTAGCAGAAGAAAAGAAATATCTAAAATTAAATCAGAGATTAATGAAATTGAAAACAAAAGAATCTATTGGAAAATTAATGACACAAGAGATTGGTTTTTTGAAAAAATAAATAAAATAAAATAGATAAACCTTTGGCCAGACTAACTAGAAATAGAAAAGTAAAATCTCTAGTAACCTCAATCAGAAATGATAAAGGGGAAATAAGAACTGATGCCATAGAGATACAAGTTTCTGAATACTACCAGAAACTCTATGCCCAGAAATTTGACAATGTGAAGGAAATGGATCAATATTTGGAATCACACCCTCTCCCTAGACTTAACCAGGAAGAATTAGAGCTCCTGAACAGACCAAGTTCAAGCACTGAGATCAAATAAATAATAAAAAATCTTCCAACAAAAAAAATACCCTGGTCTGGATGGCTTCACACCAGAATTCTATCAAATCTTCAAAGAAGATCTTATTCCCACACTGCAGAAATTGTTCCAAAAAATTGAGGAGGAAGGAATCTTCCCCAACATGTTCTATGAAGCAAACATCACCCTGATACCAAAACCAGGATAAGACCCGACTAAAAAGGAGAGTTTCAGACCAATCTCACTCATGAATATAGATGCAAAAATTCTCAACAAAATCCTAGCCAATACATTACAGCTTATCATCAAAAAGTCATACGTCATGATCAAGTAGGTTTCATCCCAGGGATGCAAAGCTGGTTTAACATACACAAGTCCATAAATGTTATTCATCATATCAACAGAAGCAAAAACAAAGTTATATGAAACTCTCAATAGATGCAAAAAAAGCATTCAGTAAAGTCCAGCATCCTTTTCTAACTAGAACGCTGAAGAGTATAGGCACAGCTGGCACATTTCTGAAACAATCAAAGATCCAAGCTATCTATGACAAACCCACAGCTAATATTTTAATGAATGGAGTAAAACTGAAAACTTTTCCTCTTAGAACTGGAACCAGACAAGGTTGTCCTCTGTCACCATTACTATTCAACATAGTGCTGGAAGTGCTAGCCAATACAATTAGGCAAGACAAGGAAATAAAGGGTATCCAAAT